>JAVTVY010002366.1:0-35050 GCA_036873755.1 Hanleya hanleyi
ACTCCTGCATAATAGCATGGGTTGTGGGCTTATTCGGATACCTCTCCCATGTACGGCGTATAGCGTTGGGCACACCGGTTCTCGTCAGATCACCGAAGTTAATTGAGCTCGGTCAATACTTAGATTCAGGTGACCGTGTGCTGTACTGGCTGGAATGATCAGTGTCCAGGATAATAGGAACTGTGGACACTCGTGTTCTGGCACATGTATAGGCACCGTCGTGATATGACTGAAACAATGTTGAAAACGACGTTAAATCCTACTCACTCACTTATTCCTCTACGAAGTTTCTTTGCCGGGAGCATGGCTTCCCTGATAGTAGAAGCAAGAACAAAAGAATCGAAACGAGGTCACAAACATCACATGACACAGCCCACGGTCAAGTTTCATATGCGAAATGGACAAGCACGGACACTGATGGGGAACAAAAAGGGGTATAATGCCGCGTTGAAAACTGGCGCCAGTGAACACGATGTACCGTACATGTAAGGGAACTCAGAACTGGCTCGCGGAAAGCTGGTGTAATATTTATTTGCAAATGACCAACGTTCTATAATAACATCACAAGTTCTGATATACTCTCGGTGCTGTGCACTACAATAACATTAATAACATTGATATTGTTAAATTACAGTTAACAAGAAACAGGTTATAAATTCTATAATTTGGACGATTATCTTGGATATGACCTAAACTTGCAAAAGTAGTACCACAGTTACACTTTAACTTTTGCATGTTCGTAATATTTACCAGTTCCATGTATTGGTACCAAACTTTGGTATACTATATCTTTCCGGCCATGGGTCAAAGAGGAAACTTATTCATTTTGAGGTAAAGAGGTCAAAGGTCAAGGTCACTGTGATTGTAAATACAGTAAATCATTGAAAATTGTCATCATTTTATGTTATAATTACAGTTCAGACTCGATGTGGATTGTGATGGCAATGAAGACTAAGCCTATTGATTTTTACCCCTCTGCCAAGTTTGGTTGAAGAGTATTGTCTGCTTGGATCATCCCTCCGTCTGTTCATCTTGCTTGTTAACACAATATATCTCTTGAAAGATTATAGTCAAACTTTCTAAATTCTTATTTGCAACTGGTCAGATTTGAGTATTGGTGATAACTTTCGAAGGATTACATCCAGGTTCTCCCTATTCATGCTACAATTAATTTATGCAACAGGTGATTGACTAGAAGCCTTTTCAATCTGATTGACCTTGGCCTATTTTATCAAAGTAAAAGTCTAGTTATTGCAGTGTATCTAGGGATCATGGTTTGGCTCTTCAAATTTAGACTACAGTACATGTACGTATGCAACTGGGCAATTCCACGATAACTCATGTTACACTTTAGCCATAACGTTCATGTTTACCCTGGGATTTTAATACTATGATTTGCATCCAGATCCTTCCTATTTTTCAAGGTAGTAATGTTAACTGGTAGCTTTGTTTTCCACACAAACACAACAGTGTGTTAGCAGTAATATTGAATTAATCTTATTGCAAAGTTCGGTAACTCATGTTACATTAAACGGACATGCCCTCGGAGGGTACAGTGTTTCTCTGAAAAACCTCTGAATACTAATCAATTAATCTGAGAATTAGAAGTCTTTTATTTTAGGACACTGTCTGGACTGTGTATTGTCCCTGTTCTAAACAACTGATGCAACACCGTTTTATTTCCACCGAGCTAAACATGTGGTAACTCATGTTACAGTTTGTGTAAGTGAAAGAAGGAACAATTAAGTCTCCTGAAAGATGTTTATCTCGTGTCAGAAAAGTGTCTCAAACAACATGAACAATGTGATTAAATGACTGTACAAAATTTGAAATTCATCAACATGATTAGTGGTCAATTCAATGTGAAATTCAAGAAATTTAAGTATTGTCTGATTATAAATGTCCTGAAGGCTACATGTATAATCTTATCAAACTTCTCTGTGAACTGATTGGTGGCCATGGTTATTTTCTATATCAGGTTGATTCAAGTCTCTGGATCATCTGCTCTCTGTACTAGAATATCTCGTGCTGCAGAAATGGCCATTTCCAATGATTCTCGGCAGTCTCTATCACCAAAACTATTTTAACATTCTCCATGCCAAGAGCGGTGACCAATCTGAGGAAACGGTCCCTGCCATACTCAAAGATATACCATTTCCCTAATTGGAGAATCGGCAGGATTAGCAGTGATTTGGTGCTCTACAGGAGCATTAACCATTGACTGGATGAATGAGATCGTTGGTCCATCCATAATCGTTGGTCCAAGATATTTTTTTGCACGTTTCAATGGTTTTATTAGAGTGATGGCTCTTTTACCTCATCAGTTTATAATTTGTCTTATCCGAACCATATCTCACTTGCTATTTGATGAACATCTTCAAAACTTGCATGGAAGATGCTAAGAACCATACAGCTGTGAACTGTCAGATTTCCTTTACTCGTTTCAATGATTTTTCACAGAGTTATGGCCCTTTACCTTGTTACTAATTTCTTGTCCAGACCATATCTCGCTTACTATAATTACCTTGTAGATGTGCACTGTCGACTTTTTATGCATTTCGATGAATTTCCAAAGAGTTATGGCCCTTTATCCCATCAGTCAATAATTTCTTGTCCGGGCCAGATCTCAGGTACTATTTGATGGACAACTTCAAAGCTTACATGGAAGATGCTTGTAGTACTGGACAGATTTGCACTGTCAGGTTTTACACAGATCAGTGCTTATTCAGAAGTTGTAAATAATTGCAAGCAGAGGCACCTAGATTTTTCAGAGTTATCTCCCATTATAATGGTAACTCATGTTACAGGACCCAATTTTGGTAACTCATGTTACAAAGTAACTCATGTTACGAAGTTCAGCAGCTTCATAAATTATGATGCATGGATGAAATATTAATTCCACTGCTATAATTTCTTTCAGTGTGTATTAAAGGCGGAGAAAATTAACTGAGCAGACCACAACTTCAATAATATTCTGTGAAAACTAAAAACTATCACTTTCCGGTAACTCATGTTACAATAACTCGACACCAAATCTTATCTCATACATTCTTGCTAGCATATTGCAGATATATGCTTTTTCACAACCACCAGTTTTCATCATCCGAACGCATGACACGATCATACTTAGAAACTTCTGCTCGTAGCCATGCGGTAACAGGTGATATCTGAGTGTATAGGGCGTTTCCCAAACGGTCACATCCCATTGGTCCCGTTAGCTCCGACATCGGCGCAATCACATTCATAAAACGAAGACACACCTCCAGAAAGTGATCGATTGAAACGATCCCTTGGTGGGCCTCGGAATGCCCCCATCACAAAATAAAAAGCATATCATTTTTCTGTGAACTGTCGCCAATTTTATTTTTTACAAATATGTTAGGCCGCTTGTAATATGATTTTTTTAAAGGAAAACAAAGAAGCATGCTCCATTAGAGTGAGAAATAAAATAATCAATTCACACAACTTCGGTTTGGTCTCCCACAGTCTTGCGCCTCGAGCATGTCGAGCGCTTAAGTGAAATTGACATGTCTCCTGTCTGAGATTTCCAGGTCAAAGTATTTGAATACGGACAATTTCATTGGCTCATTTAAATGGAGCGGACATGCGACTGATGCTTGGGGAAACTGACATCGGGTGAAATACACGGAGAATGAAGTCATTGAGCCAAGGGTAGTGTTAAGTAAACGTGAAATGCCCTTAGCAAGCCAAGATGCCAGTTTTAGGAAGACATTTCTTCCATAAAAAGTATAAAATCATTTTGGTTCAGCTGGCTATAACCAGATGAACCCTAAATCAACAGTGAAATATGAGTATTTTGTACATTTAAAGGGTTGAAAAATTTGGTAGTCATTAAAATTGCCTAATTTATTAAATCAAGCAGTAAATGAGTATATCAGCACTAAATTGTCAACCTTGAGGGACCTAGCCATAATGCTAAATGCATCATTTTGCCCACAACTGATATTTATTTTTGCAAGTTTTGTCCGCGATATCATGGAATTGCCCAACTGGTGATTATCCACCCCCTTCACTGACACATATACATTCGATTCTATTCCCTTCTGACATGCACATTTACTAGCTACCGTACACTCTCAACACTCAAATGCTAGACCCAACATCCAGAGTACGGTAGGAGGGAAAGCACTCAGAAAGTGCTATATTCACCACCCTTAAGTGTCACATGCAACATTTTAAGCTGTTGCATCCAACACACGAAAGTAGTGAAACAACATTCTCAAAATGAACCCCCCCACCCTCACCACTCCAGATGTCACATCCAACACCTGCACTCTAAGAGTTAAATCTTATTAAAGGTGAAATGCAAAGGTTTTTAAATTCTCTGATTTTGATCAAATTTTTCTCCAAAAATCGTGGGTGATCGTTTTCCGATAGGGTGATCGATTTATTAGAGAAATTACCATACCTCAAAGTAAATTATTCCAAAGCATCTGCGTGTTCTTTCTCACTGAACGGATAGGAAGATTTCTGTCCTAGTATACTGTATTTTCTCACATGATTATATTCCAAAATGGATCTATTCCAAATATGATTTGGACGGGGTGGATAAAGGTTAACGTGCCATTTGCTCCATATAGTAAATGACTATAAATGAGAATCGATGGTTCAGCTTGAAAACTCGGGCACTACAACATTGACATCGTCGGTAGGCTCCTTGAGGGAATGGGAGTGGGTTGGGCAGGTTTCGAGATGAGGAAGTGTAGAAAGTGTGGTTGATAATCTGATTGTCGAGTTGAGTTGCTGGGGAGGATGGGGTGGCTCGAGGGAGGGAATGAAGAAGCTGGTCAGGCCAGCCCCGGGAATGAGGACGAGGGTTCGTGATTGAGAGGAAGCGGGTTCATCAGTGTCTGTACTAGCTTGTAGCTAGCGTAATTTTCCTTTTATAGCTCAGTTGGTAGGGCACCGGGCTGGGTTAAGCCGGGGGTCGCTTGTTCAACTCCCGGCTGGGAAACTCGGTCACTACAACAACAGCAAGGACACACATAAAATGCCAGACACATTGTGAGTTTATTTTTCGCTGAAAGACTATAGTGCACATAATTTGAACCCCTTGTACAGCAGGTCAACAGAGAGAATGCATGGACCCATCATGAAAGAAATGGACTTAGGCCTACAGGTGCTCAGTGACCAAATTGAGGCCATGGCTAAGGAATATAACAGTCAAATCATAAGGGTTGTCAGCGATTACCTTAACAAAATGTACCATTCCTGAACTAATGTGTATTTCTGCTTACCACCAACAGTTACATGAACCGGTAATAAATAATAAGAGATAACACATGTATTCGGTACAACTAATCTTCTATGGGTCCCTGAAACTCACAAATTAGTACTATTTACAAACATAGACAACACAATAAACAATATTACTACAACTACTATTACTAAGATATATACATGTATAGGTACAAGTTGAGCAGCTCAGATATTTAATTAGTTTATAGAGGCATTTAGCAAGTAGGACTTCAGATTTTTCATGAATTTGTTAAGATCTGCAGATTGTGTTTACATGTATGTCCTGTTGAGCCTGTTCCAGATGAGTACACCAGAATACATGTAACTAAGTATTTTTTTCAAAGCTTCTGTCCCTGGTTTTGGCAGGACAACATTTTGGTGGGGGGGAGGTGGATCTCCAAGTTCTCTCATAAACTTCGCTTGTCAGGGTGAAAGTGTTTCTTATATAATTTCGAGTGAGGCCATAAATTAGACTTTCAAATATTAAGAATCGTTTACTCCAGAAACTACTGATCAAAAACAGTCAACATGTTTCTCATGCAATAGGGTTTTGGTTTTGGGCATCAAAATTTGTATCCATGATTATTCTGGCAGCCCTGTTTTGTAAATGCCAAATGTGGTTTATCAACTCTTTTGAGGTATTTCCCTAAACTGTAAAACAGTAATCTATTACTGTATATACATCTAGGCATTGTAAAACAACTTTCTGGTGTGATGGTTCAAGTACTTCTTGATTTTTTGCAACAGTGTAATTTCCCTGGTGAGGTTGGTGCATACATAATCAATTTATTTACCCCATGGCAACGTTGAAATACATGGAATGATGAAACACAATCTGAGAAGCTGCTTTCAGTGCAAGTCTTACAAGCAGTACAAGCTTCATTCTTTTTTATGGGTGTTAACATCATAATCAGCATAATTAGGATTAACCAGTATTTTGAGTTTTGATTTTGCATTGGAATTCATGGAAAATGATCTTACATGTAGGTAGGACAGTTTAATTATCAGGTAAATTAGAGCTAATTCTCTTGTCATTCTCTGCCATAGGTCGATGAGCAAACATTTCATCATGACTATTCACCTGCATCTGTTTTCTAATGGCTGGGTAAAAAGATGTGAGAGAAACAGCCCTTCCTCACAGCATGAGCCAGGAATAATGTCAAGTAAGTAATAACAAATGTCTTGATCTTTAAGTTTGATTTATGTATAATTACTGTGTGCTATATTTATTTTATTTTATTAAGAACAGCATTTCAATGAATCTCAAACTTGTGGGTGATCAGTTCAGTACTTGTCATTAACATCAACATTGACATTGTGTCAGTGTTGACAATTTTAGGAATAGTTGCAATTCTTTATGGATTGAACTATCTAGGACTTCACCAGTACCAGATTAAACTGAATCTCTAACTTGATCTGACCCTCTCCCTATGTCAAGTCCATTCCTTCATGAAATTCTGCAGTCCCAGATATATCTGACTCATAAATAGTAAGATGGAGAGTGCCGATGACATGAAGATGCAGGACGCAGTAGGTAGGGTCGGGTACGGTAACTGGAAACACAGCTTGTATTCGTCCTTACGAAACTCATTTTCTGGCCATTTACAGGAATTTTTTTCAGCCCTTTCAGAAATTGAGAGAATTGCCTGAATAAAAATTAAAGAGAAAGGCCACTCCAAAATTCAGCCATGCACAGATTTATGAAGATATATTATTTTCTTTCTAAGTTTATTATTAAGCAGGATAAGGCATTGAAAACTAATATTTTAGCCCCATGTGGGCCACCATTACAGCTAGAAGTGTTATGTCATTTTGACCAGTCAGCTGTGCATGCATGCGTTTATTGAACTAAATTTTCAAGGTAATGAAGATCAGTTGGAAGTGATTTTTAGTGAAACTAGCAATCAGACCCGCGCATCTCTCCCTCTCTGCTTGGCCGTCTCCTCCTGTTATATTCTCCTGGCCTGAGTTCCTATCCTCCCCAAGCAGTTGAAGCTGTCCATCCCCCTTCATCACATCAGCCCTTCTTCCACCATTGGCCCATGCAGCCGCCGCCCCCCAAACCTGTCTTTCACCATTGCCCCAGCCACCCCTCCTCCTCCCCACCAAAAGATCCCCCCCCCCCCACCAGAACATTCATGCATGGACAGAAGGAGTCATTGATGGACGGACAGCACACAGATCGGAGGAACCTGCCAAGATGATAGATAAAGGGCAAGTCTAACAGAGGAGGTCGCCACGGACAGTCTTCCTGTCAGAACTCGGGCAACCTACCCAAGCAAGATACTCAGAGTAGTTTCGCCCTTACAAGAGAGGACAGTTTCAAGGTAAAAAGGGAATCTTCCGACCGGAGCAGGAGCAACCTCGTTTGTCGGAATTGATGGTTCTCAGCCTCACCCTCAAATTACTAGTCATCCTTTCATCCTTCCCAAGCTTCAAGTCTTTACTCACCTGTTTGTAGGCATTCGACCCTGATGATATAGAAAATCAGCGTCACTCTGTATCAAGTTTTTAATCGAAGAAGTTACAGTCCTTACGTGAGGTCTACTCCAAGTCCCGACACTTCTTTTGACGATCATCCTCAGTCTTCTAGAGCCGGATCCTACTCTTCATCGGATAATCTCGGACTCCATCTACCCCCGAGATCGTGATCAAGGAAATCCAGACCTTGGAGAAAACGGTTAGTCGAGCTCGACTAAACCCGTTCTTTGGGAGCGAGACATCCAGTCTACAGTGAGCAAGCCTAGATCCAGACTGAGGTTCCTTCCTTTCAAGTCCAAGTCAACACGGACCCATACACCGGAATAGGACTCGGGGATCAAGTCATCTCTAATCCGAAATGCGGATTCGGACTCCGGAACAGACTTGGGACTCCAGCTTTCAGCGGGATGATAGTAGAGACCGGACTAGGCGACGGAGCCGGACACCTACTGAGTATATTCGACACTACAGGATTTGGACTCCGACTCCCGATTGTTGTCACTTCCGGCATTCCAGAGGGCGTTTCTCAAGTTTCTCCTCGACGATCACGTCGGTCCAGGGATGTATCCAGGGACCCCACGGATTATGAAGAATGGAGGATAATACTACATTCAAGCGTCAGGCAGTTTTCCTGCATATGGAACCTGCACCTGGAACCAGACCATCAACGCCAGGACAGCGGGACGGCCTTCGTCACTTGAGCACAGATAGTTCAACCAACAGAGGACCGTTGGATGGAGATAAGTCTACCTGTCAACCGGGACCTAGCACAGCTTGGCCGGATCCAGGTACCCCCATTACAGTTTTCAACTACAACTGTACCTGAGGGCAAGAACAAGCAATCTGAAGGATGCTCGTCCCGGAACATCTTCACCCCCTTCCAGAGTGGCGATGCCGGATCCAGTTTCAAGCGAGCACAGTTGGAGAAGTTCACATTCACCGATGCGGCCTTCACGGCTTGGAGGGGTCCATTAGTCCAGCAACAGATAGCCGGCACATGGATCCCACGACAGACGAGCAACGCATCATCTTCCTTAGAGATGTCTGCGCTAAGAGGGCAGTCCCCCCTTGGAGTTTGCGGTTGCACAACACGTCAGCACTGATTACGAACGTTAACAGTACGGTCGTCAGCTGTGTCAAGTTGGGGGGGGGGGAGCAAGATCCCAGTCACTGTTTCAAGAAATATCAGCACTGGTCCTAGGAGCACAGTATCAGCGATGCCATGTCAACACCACATGTTTCACTTCACTTCAAGGTCGTCGCTGACAGCTTCCTCCAAGTACTACAGCAGGGATTCATAGAAGTCCAAATTTTTTCTACCCAATATAAAATATTGAGTTCTTTTTATGCTCAAATTGAGTTTTTTTCAAGTTTTTACGGCCCATCCACAAGTTGATATTGAGTTCTTGAATGTTTTTACCACCCTACCAATTAAGATATGAACAAACAGTTTCTGTAGTACTAAGGTGAGCTATCTAATGTGATTTGGATAATGGTCATCTGAATGACCAAAAAAAACCCACGTGTTCTGTATTGTAACTTGCTCACTTATTTTAATAGATTTCAAGACCATGGCATATTACTGACAATTTTTCTCATGTTTGACCCCGATCATGCCATCTTGATCATGCATGAGGAGTGTCTTGATGTTAAAATATTCTACAAAAATACAACTTATAAACAGAGGTAAGACACGTACCAGGATCATCCCCAAGTGAGTTCATATCAAAACATTCTGATGTTAGAACTTTAAGATCACAGATTCCAGTTTGAGGTCAGATTTGAATCTCGCTTAGAAAGACAACATGGTACGTATAACAATACGAAGATCAAGTAATTTCTCATCAACTTCACAACTTCAGATATCAGACTGTCTGTCTTTATCAAACAATCCCTTGGACCTCGTGTTTGTAGCAACAACAACAGCGGTAAGAGATCACAAACTATCATAAACATTCAAAAATATATCATATAACGCTTGCAAGAAACGCTATAAAATCCTTACATCATCAGCGGATTTTCACGTAAGATATAGCAGCTGTCCAGCAGAATGATGTCTTGAACTCGGACTCCTACTTTATGTCCATCGCATGGTCGCCGTCGAACTTCAGAACGAAGGAACTGTCAATAAATCCCGCCACCTCCAGGGGTAGAATTTCGCAAAATTTTGCAAGAATCAAGTTGGATTCTCAGTGACTTAGTTTGGGAGAATCTAAAGAATCCAAATTTACGGAACCAAGCATTTTGCGACCAGTTGCAATTTTCACTAGAGCTGGTTACTGCACAACTAGACATAAACTTCTCAATGGGAAAAATTGAAATTGCCTCATTTATTCTGAGGAGGGTGGTTACCCTTATGAAAATTTACCATAAAAATCTATAGTTGAAATCTATAGATTACTATCGATTTTGTGGTACTTTTGCGGATTTACTACAGCTGAAATTCTATAGCTTACTACAAATTAACTATAGCTTACTACAAATTAACTATAGCTTACTACAAATGAGCTATAGCTTACTACAAATGAACTATAGTTTACTACAAATGAACTATAGCTTACTACAAATGAGCTATAGCTTACTACAAATGAATTATAGTTTACTACAGATGAACTATAGCTTACTACAAATGAACTATAGCTTACTACAAATGAACTATAGCTTACTACAAATTAAATATAGCTTACTATAAATTAACTATAGATTACCATAACAACTCTGTAATACCGGTACAGTAAAACCTGGCTGTAGTAAATACTACACTGACACTGTAGTAAACTATAGAAACCACAAAATACTACAGATGTGTTGCAGTTTGTAGTATAGCTCAACACCACTGTCTCACAGTAAAACACTGCTGTAGTAAATACTACACGGACACTGTAGTAAACTGTAGAAACTACAAATTACCACAAAATACTACACTTGAGTTGTGGTATGCTTTGATTTTTGTAGTATATTAAAGCACTGCTGTAGTAAATACTACAATGACACTGTAGTAAACTGTAGTAACTATAGAGTACCACAAAATACTATACCTCATCTATAGTTTACTACAAAATACCTCACTTTACTACAAGTTTGCTGTAGTATTTTGTGGTAAAGTGTGGTATATTTTCATAAGGGTAGCACACCTAAAATAGCACAAATTAGTTCAGGCGAGTGATTGGTTATCTCCTTTGATGAGCAGTATTCAACCCAAACATTTTTGCTAAGTGGTAAGTATATATACTCTTAATTTTATTTCATTTGTATCTTTGTATTGCATATGAAACAAATATTGGAATTGTCTGCATTGTAAAAAAAAAAGCAGTAAAACAAATAATTGTTATTAATGAACCTTTATATAAAGACTAGGCTTAACAGTTGTCTATGGATTTATATGAGATACGCAACAACATTAAAAAAATAAGGAAATTCCAGATTTTATTGTCTCACATTTTTTCATTTCATACCATGATGGTTTTTCCAGTGAAAGATAAAGATGACCAACAAAAATTCTCGAGTCACGGACATGCACAAGAAATGCAATGCCGTTAAAGTTAAAATCTCGACCTCAAAAAAACTGACTTCTGAAGAAATGTGTGTTCTCAACGTAAAGTGCTAGACCGTGTTGTTGTTGTTGTTCATGACAGGTCTCATACAGGCAATGTCTCTGAAAAAACGATCCATTTTTATTTTTATAAATTTCCTACTGCTTGATTCTACTTTGCCCGATGTTCTGTCTTAGGGAAAATTGTTTGTCATTCTAATTATGAACGAATCCGAATCAAATTCATCTGCTAAATGATATCCAAAATGTCCCAGGTTTTATTTTCACTGTCGTGTACTTTTCCGTCTGCTGACCGCGTGTTCGCTGACCGCATTCAATTCCTTCATATAGACTGTTTTCGCCTGTTGGGTTTAACGTAGGTAGCTGTGCACCAGCAGCCGAGCGAAGGAGAATACACTCACGCCTTTGGCGCCAGTCGGGAACCATTACAGAGAGTATTCGAGGCTCCCAAAAAATAATCGAGCAAAGGTCTCCGAGGTTTAGTTAGCGCATTACGTCATCAAAACATGCGAAAACCGCCACTTCCGTTTGTGTTCGTTTCGCAGAAAGATGAAAGGATATCTCGCAGTTTTCTGATTCAGGTCAGCTATTTGACTTGAATTTCCGTGAAATATTGAATAAATCTCTCTGAATGAACAACACACCCATTAAGCTAAGCTTTGCTTGCGCGAATCCAGTTGGATTTGCACCATTTCGAGTATTGAGTTTTCGTCAAAAACATTGAGTATTTCTTGTCCAAAACGTACCACTTTTGAGTTTTTTGCTGTCTATATTCAGTTCTTGACATTTTTTTACTACCGTTTAACGGTAGTAAAAATGGACGTCCATGAATCCCTGTACAGGGTACTACAGCGGAAGATCACTTTTCCACGGAGGCACCGAGACCCGCAGTGGCCGAACCCATACGTCTGCAAACGATCCAGAATTTCTTTGCAGACCAGGGTTCTCTCCAAGGCCAATTGCATAGATGATGACAGCAGCAAGCTACCATCTACTGCACAGTTGCATCAAGCCCGGATGATGTACTACGGCAGAGGACCCGTGGTCAACACTGCCTCTATTCCAGCAACAGCTGTTTTTTTCCTTCTTCTGCATCTAGAGAGGAAATCTCAGCCAAGCACTACACAGGGGTATCACTTAGCATCATCCAGGGTTGTCAAGTTGACCTCCGGAATCGACATTGGACAAGATTCCAGCATTTCGGCTTTTCTCCGGTCCTTCACCTTACAGTCTCGCCGAACACGTCATGTGGTACTGCATTCTTACGTCCACCATTTGAGCCTTTACAGTCAACTACAGTCAAGGCCCTGTCCTAGAAGAAGCTTCCTGACAGCCTTCGCTCTACTTTCAGAGCTTCACGCAATGGAACACAGTTCCCTGACATGGACGGCAGATTGATCAATCAGATCTTTCATCCGATTCCGGAGTTCGTCACTAAGAACGAATCCACACGTCAGGCACCAGGTGTCCAGAGACTGTACCAGATTCCAGCACTGACAGACTTCGTCGGCCTGCTGGAGGAAGATAGGCTTCAATATCCAGTCTGAGCCCTGCGGCACCATTTACAGAGAACAGATCCGACAAGAGGCTCCAGACGTCTTCTTCTCTCATCACTTCCAACCAGACACATCGGCTGACATCACTTAAGGTCACAATCACCGTTTGGTTGAAGAAGACCACCGACTGGGTTTACCAACGCGCCATCCACACTTCTCCCCCGTTATCAAAGACATCGTCTCACAGGACTACAGCAACTTCTGCTGACTTCTATCTACACACAGACAGATAGGATGACTACGCTGGACCTACAGCTACAGCCCAGCGCATAGTAACTAATGGATAAAGTAAACGAATTGACTGGCACGATCTAGCGCAATCGGCCTCTATTTCTATCGACTGTTCATGCCTGGCAACTTCAACTTGTTCAAGTCGAAAAATGAAACCAGAACAAGCTGATTGATTCTTACATTTTATTTCGGAGAATAAGAGCTCAATAAAACTTCGTCAGTGAGTATTTTAATCGGAAGAAAATTGTGCTTGTCAACACGGGCAGCTAATGTGAACGTTGTGTTGCCCATGCCGATTTTTACTTGCTCCAGACAAGTGGACAAGCGCTAACATCTAACACTCGCGAGTAGCTAAATAATATTTAGCCCTCACGAGTATGAGGGCTATAGGTTGGCCCCAGTCACCTCCAACGAGTGTTTTAGATAATTTTATGACGAATCACCCACCTCTGAAACTGCCGTACATCTAATCTCTATCCCCTCCTGTGCACTATTTTAAAATCTTGCGCACTATTGTGAAATAGTGACGCATATATCATCGTCTGAATTTTCCAGTCGAAAACTTCAACTCTCTACGCGCCATTTTGGTGACGTCACGGTATATGTGTACTAGGCCGTTTGTTGACTGGAAAATTTAGACGACGATATATGCGTTACTATTTCACAATAATGTGCAAGATTTTAAAATAGTGCGCAGGAGGGGATAGAGATTAGATGTACGGCAGTTTCAGAGGTGGGTGATTCGTAATAAAATTATCTAAAACCCTCGCTGGAGGTGACTGGGGCCGACCTATAGCCCTCATACTCGTGAGGGCTATATATTATTTAGCTACTCGCGAGTTGATCGAGTGAAGGCAACAGCAACAACAATGATTTTGCTTGATAATTTGTCAGGACAATTCAACATTTTCATTTGAGAACTCGACTTATCTCTTGAAGATCTCAATATTTATTCACTATAACTCAGGGGTTTTTTTCGCGCGTGTTTGGCGCACATTTCCCATGGATAAAAACTCATTTTTGGGGGGGGGGGGGTAAAACTCAATTTCAAAATTTCCCAAAAACTCAATTTTCAAGTCAAGTTTTTAATCGGGGTAACCCACAAAAAAAAATTGATAAAACCCTCCTGTTGTTATGATCCTTAAGAAAATATCGTTCCAGCAAATTTAATCTCATAATTGAACATTCTGTTGACATTTTACTCTGAACTTCCTAATAGTGGAACAGTCTGGTAGCAGAAATGAGCCCACTGAGTTAACATCAGGGAGTAAGGACATTGAGCTTGGCAATGCAGAGCTAAAGGAAGGAGACAAATTTGTCAGTGTCATAAATGTCTCGCGATCGAAAAAAAAAAATGTGTGTTCAAATTCTCCAATGCCTGGAAAATGGAGAGACTGGTTGAAATACATGTATATGATGAGAGTATGGTGAAAAAAGTTTCAGTAGGAGTGACAGGCTGAAGTACCAGGGTGACAAGTAAAAAAAATAGTTACCTGTCACAGTGACAAGTAATTCTCAAAAAACATTTCGACCCCTGCGTTAGGAGAGCATTAAAACTTGAATCTGTGTCTGTGAAAGGCCAGCATTTGTTTGACCCAGGATTAAGTCTATCGTCTTAGTGATGAATTATCAGGGGTGCAGATTTTACTAAAGATATCTCCTGCGACATTACAATGATGGACGGTCAGTTAAAATATGCCTGTCATTGTGTCAACATTGATATATGTATTTCAATAGATGAAATATTTATGGCCACAGGTGAAAGACAAAGTAAGGTCTCCAATAATTCGATCATTTAAAAACACACAGCCAATTCCATAAAATATTCTGCCTACATTCAGCTCTGATTGTTCAAAACAGTTCACAGTTAGGTTGCTCTACAATATGTGGCCAAAGAAGGTCGTCAAGTTTAAAAGTGATTGAATTATTGGATACCTTACCTTACATATATCTCGACAGTTGAAAATATGTATTTCCACAATATTGATTTCATATATATATGTGAGTAGTTGAAATATGTATCTTAACAGTTAAAATATGCATAACAACAGCTCAAATGTTTCCGTAGTAAATCTGTATGCCAAGTATTGATGTGTCAACAGCTGAAATATGTATTTCCATAGTCATTCTTTCTTTACTTTTGGGGGACATATGCTCATCCCATTCTATGCAGTGCTGCATCTTCTAAGTGCAAGGTGTCACCTTTATATTAACATGGTTAAGACAAAGTACCATTATTGATAAGTCAAATGTGATATTCGGGTAATCCACTTCTGTTTTGGCGAATGCTGTGATAGTATGAGTGGTCATTTTCTTGTCACTGGCTAAATATACGTTACGGCCAAGTATCGTCCATCGCTGAAGGAAAATACAACCCAAACTACCGATATACTTTGAGTTTGTTCGGTCTGTTTGAAGTTGTGTTGCGTTTAACTTATGTATTACTGCCTTGTACATGTAGAATCCTGTGCAAGAAACTCTGACACATGCGTGATGCGCACGGGCATCAGCCTGTCAAAAAGCAAACGTTTCCAGTAGTAATATTCGGGACTTTTAAACGTTTCCGGTTTAAGGGAAATCGTTACCGGTTGTGATCGTCCAGTCAGATTTTTTTATTGCTGCCACGTATTTTCAAACAACATCAACACGTGTCCACTGGCAAAACTTTTCCGCTATGTAGTCTGTTTGAACCAATCAAAATAACCCTTACATGTATTCGCGCATATTGTATTCCTCATGCCCACCATTCATCATGTCCTGCGCAAATTGTCCCGGCACCAAAGATATTCTCCAAAACCTATTTTGTAAGAACGGTTTTCATTGGTTAAAATACACTACATACCGGAAACGTTTGCCAGTGGAGATTTGCACGTGTTGGTGTAGATGTTGGGATACACGCGCCCCAAATAAAGAATCTGATTGGACGATCACAACCGGAAATGTTATCCTTTTAACCGGAAACCTTTAAAAGACCAGAATTTTACTACCGGAAACGTTTGTCTTTTGACAGGAAATGTCTAAAGTCGTGAATTTACAACTGGAAACGTTTGCTTTTTAACAGGAAAATGTCACTTCATAACATCTGATTGGTTGGTTCAAGTTTAAACGTTTTAAAGCTTTACAATTTTTAAACGTTTAAGAAGTTAAAACGTTTGAAGGATGCGTTTATGGCGCGAACGGCTCTTCATATACCTTGTCACAGTATGTAACTTGTGATTGCGTTTTAGCCACATACATTCGTGGCTGGTGCCACCTGTGCCTTACTTGAAATTAAATATATAATTGTGCGTTTATTTCATTACAAACTTATCCCCCAATAACCCAGCTACCACATCTCATTAAAGCCCATAGGCTCTAGTTCTTCCTGCAAGTGCACAAATCCGTGCCAAAATTCTCTGAATTTCTCTGACACTTTTATATTTGTAATATCAGTCAATTAAATACCAGCATGATAAGTAATTTAGACAACAACTTCACTGTGACTTGATAACGAAATGTTGTCATCAGCGAAAATTGAAAACTGCACGCCGGTGCATCACGGGAAACTTTACAACAAGAACAACATGTTAAATTATCGGTATGTGTGACTGCAGCGGGAATTTTGACCCAATTCGAATTGTTATAGCCCGTTGAGTATTTTCTTCAGAATTACATACAACATTAATCCAACTGACACGTCTAGCATTTAATAATTTTTCCAATCTTTAGATCCACTAACATTTTCTGATTTTCGCAGTTGCTGTTGTTGGTTTTTTCTCGTGCCTGCAGTCGTGGATTTCAACTTGAAGACGTCTTGAACGGTGAACGACATTATAAATGACACGACGTAACCTTCTCACGAACGTAAAACGCCTTCTCGATTTATTTCATTTGGTAAAGACTGAGAAAAGAAACTTTTTATTTGAGAGAAAACTGATCCTGAGGTCGCAGATAACACAGCACGGGTTTCGGGTTTGACACAGGCTATATGTGTATAGCACAGGCTAACCCAGAAACTCTGGCTGTGATAGGTGAATATAGGTAAGGGGGCGTGGCAACAACAACCAAATAAAAAATAGACTCCTTAGCTGATGTTTTCGGGCTAAGCACAGGCGGACGTCATGCCGCGCAAACCGGAGTGCTTCACTGCTGGATTTCTCACCTTCGTGATCGATCTTTTCATACTGAGAACTTCTAAGAAACGCCGAAACCTGCATTCTCTATTCATAAATGCGGGTTTCAAAAGACAAATTAAAAAGGCCATGATCCCCGACATGATAAAGTAATGAAGGCACATTGATACAAACAAGCCAATATAAGAGAATAGATTTCTTGTGAATTTTGTAAATGTTAGCCAGCCTCAAAATCTAGATTGCCATCAAGTTTTCTGAAACTCTGTGAGAATGATTGTGTTACAACAGGTACAGAATGAAGTATATTTAATCATATCAATCTCAGTTTGTGTCTAGCGGTCATGCAGCAGAAATTGGAGAAAATGTTCTTCTGTAAAGTACTTTTTATGGAAATTTGTTGACATTTAAATGTATCACAGTAAAAAAAAACTTATGTTAGATATTTTTTCTTGAATTTTTCTCATCTGAGAGTAATAATCTTGAAATTTCTTAAATTTTCTTGCTTCTCCAACCACAATTTCTTAACTTTTTCCCCCACTCAAGAATTGTTTTCTTGAAATTTCTTGGAATAAGAATTTTTTTGTTTATCAAGAAAAATATTCTGATTATTTCCATGAAAGTAAGAATTATTTTCTTAAACTACATGTAGTATATTTGCATATATCAAATTTATTAGAATAAGAATTTTTTTCTTTACCAAGAAAAATAGTTTGATTATTTCCATGAATAAGAATTTATTTCTTTATCAAGAAAAATATTATGATTATTCCAATGGCCATGATGAGAGTAAGAAATAATTTCTTACACTAGTATTTTGCATATAAAATGAAGATAACTAGTACAAGAAAAACACTCCCATCCAAGAAATGAAATAAAAAACAACAATATATTTCACAAGACAACTTGTGAGATTTATGTTTCAACACATCTCAAAGCATTACACTTTTTTTCATTGTGCATATAAATCATTTGAAAACTTCGGATATCATAAGTTTGTTTATTAGCCCACCATCTGTTCAAATCGTTTTTCGTCCGTCGTCCGTCCGTCTGTCATCCGTCTGTCATCCGTCCGTAAACAATTTCTTGTTATCGTGATTTCTCAGGAACTACAGTATGGATCTTTCTCAAATATGATACACATGTTCCCCTTGGGGTTCAGTTGTGCAAGATACCTTTTCTGGTCCGATTCAAAAATCCAATATGGCCACCAGGCAGATTTCTTGAATTTCCCCATGAAACATTGTTATCGTCATTTCTCAGGAACTACTGTATGGATCTTTCTCAAATTTGATACACAGATTCCCCTTGGGGTCTAGTTGTGCAAGATACCTTTTCTGGTCCGATTCGAAAATCCAATATGGCCACCAGGCAGCCATCTTGGATTTCGTCATGAAACCTTGTTATCGCGATTTCTCAGGACCTACTTCATGGATCTTTCTCGAATTTGGTACACAGGCTCCCCTTGGGGTCTAGTTGTGCAAGATACCTTTTCTGGTCCGATTCGAAAATCCAATATGGCCACCAGGCAGCCATCTTGGATTTCCTCTTGAAACATTGTTATCGTCATTTCTCAAGAAGAACTGCATGGATCCTTCTCAAATTTGGTACACAGGTTCCCCTTGGGGTCTAGTTGTGCAAGATACCTTTTCTGGTCCGATTCGAAAATCCAATATGGCCACCAGGCAGCCATCTTGGATTTCCTCATGAAACTTTGTTATCGTGATTCCTCGGGAAGTACTGCTGGGATCTTTCTCAAATTTGGTACATAGGTTCCCCTTGGGAAAAATACCTTTTTCGATCTGATTCGAAAATCCAATATGGCCACCAGACGCCCATCTTGAATTTCCCCATGAAACTTTGTTATCGTGATTTCTTAACAAGTACTGCATGGATCTTTCTGAAATTTGGTACACAGGCCCCACATGGGGCCTAGTTGTTCAAGATACCTTTTTTGGTCCGATTCGAAAATCCAGGTTACGCTTCAAATTAATATGGTATTTCGGAGTTGTGACGTTGCATCACAGGAGTCAGCGCATGAAACGGTGGGGCATATCCTATATATTGACTATAGAGAATATCCGTACCTTCACCTTTCATATCAAGGAGTTCAAATAATTCGGAATTAAAAATTATTTCTTCGAGTTTTCTTTAGTCCATGCAGTTTGCAAGTGAACTGCCCCACCGTTTCACCTGCCGGGGTCGGCTACATGAAGGGACGTCACTCTTGTGACGTCACTCTCAGCAACTCGACAACTGTAGACTACTGCATGTTTCGATCCAAGGTAGATAATCAGGATTCAGAGACTTTCGAAGTTTCAAATTTACTGCGCGGACCGGATCCCTTCATTATTAAGTATTGTACCATCTTACTATTTTCGAGCATGGTATCTTAAAAGATATGTCTCAAACTAGCCCAGTAAACAGAACAGAATTAGCATTCGTTCCTAATTATAAAATCTTAAGTATGTTTCATAGCTCATGCCAAAGTGTCAAAGAGATATTTGTCTTCGCTTTCAGTACCCAATGATGACACGTGCAAAAATAATAATAAAATAAAAAAATATACTACAAAACGAAGACGAAGGATCCTCTGTACATGTACATTCACTTTCAGACTAACTTGTAGTCTTGTACTATAACAACCGACATAAGTACAGTTTCTAGAAATCTTGGAACTCCTGAAACTTAGAAAGATATCTTGGTGTTTTCCAGTGTCCCTTTTTCGGATTTTTTTCGCTCAGATTCGAAATTCTGTAAACAAAATTACAACTCAATCGTCTTAGTAACAATGGACAAAAAGATCCTCTTGTCATTAGCTTACAATTATCGGACAATGGTGGGCGCCAAGATCCTTCAGGATCTCTCGTTTATTTTAAAATAATCAGTTCAGGGTAACAATTCAGGAATTTAAACATTATCAGTGATATATCAC
The DNA here is from genome assembly GCA_036873755.1 of Hanleya hanleyi. NCBI lineage: Eukaryota > Metazoa > Mollusca > Polyplacophora > Lepidopleurida > Hanleyidae > Hanleya > Hanleya hanleyi. Next base: position 20,125 of record JAVTVY010002366.1, read on the forward strand.
TGTATATATTGCTGACTAATCACATCATCACCAATGCTAAAACTAAATTATAAATCTGCATAACAATTCCTAGGAATTCTAATAACATCTGTAACGACAAAACGACATACAAATGATGATTTATCAACTGTTTTAATATAGGACTACATACTGATGCAAAATGTACAGCTTAATATTCACTATTAGTATTTCTCAGTATGCCATAATCCACTTCATTTATTATTTGCCTAATGTCAATTAAATCCATAACACATTCAGTGCTTGGATTGGACTGTTTCTCCACTGTTTCAAAATCCCAAAATCCCATTGAGCATTTTGGTTCCATAAATAAGTACACTTATTATACTATTTCTTAATTTACAAAGAAAACATTCACGACACTATAAAGGCATACTATGTGTATATTATTCGCCAAGGAGTCTGTTATGATTAAATTATCATGCACCTTATTCACTCAATCTGCTTTTAAAAGTCAAAATTGCTGCGTATTTAAAGAGAAGCAGAGCCACTGTCATGTACACGTGGTAACTTGGATATTTTACAAAGTACATGTACCATAGGCCTACCCTCTGCTTTATTTTAAAAAACAAAGTACAGTTTGGAGTGCACATTTGCTTTATAAATTTGTTTTAAATACTGCAGATGATTAAATTTACCAATATTACAATAGTACATCAGTTTCGCAATGGGTTAAACAAAGGCCTGACATTTTTATTGACCATGTCAGGAAGTCTCCCCAATTAAAAATGTTTATGTCGAACTGAAAGTCTGACAATTAAGTTTGCCAGAGCGATGCTGACAGCCATAGATGTAGAAAATACAGTACTTTATTTTGCGAAATTAAAATTTGAGACCTACACAGCTTCAAAATTATATTGTTTGCAAATTCATTTAGTTTTAAATATTGGCAAATGATTTGGGGCAAGAACGTTTAAAAATGATCTATCGAATATAAATGATTTATATATGATGCCAAGAATACCATATGATTTATCTGCTTTGTAAACACCATTCCATTTACGGGAATTTTCCATTTTCCATTAGGCCCCATAAAAAAAATGCCTTGTTTCCCATCACTGACTTTTCAAAATGTCGGACGGGCGGTCCTTTTTTTTATTTTCGGAAGGGCATATGAATGGTTCAGTTCATTCAAGAATCTACTGATATTAAGATAGTGATAGTCTAATTTGGTCCTGAATAGTATACAATTCATTTTAAAGTTTCATTTTGTACACGGTCTTGCTAAAGATTGAATAAATACATTGGATAAATCGGCAGAAATCCCATGGCGTTTGTATTTCCATTCTCATCTCCTGCATACTGCTATATGTGAGGTAATCTCATTCTGATTTCGTAGTCACAAACTCTTCATTCCTATTCAGGTAGACAGAACTCGAAAGATGGTATTGATAAAATCTGAATCCTTGTGATTTGAAAGGAAAAAACTGTGGGTGTTTTATTCCAGCAAGAAACAATAAGCTGAGCTATTCTCATGAAATGGAGAACATGACGATCATGAATTGACGATCATGGATATTACCTTGGGCAGTCATATCACAAAGTCCACTGGGCATGAAACTATCACTGAGGAATAGAACAACGTAAGTTCTTCAACGGAAATAAATATCAACTATACATTTATACCGTGACAATGCTGCAGATGTTGTGTTCCTGTGTTACTACTATACATTTATATACCACTAGAAATTTATATACAAACAGAATGAAAATGAGATTACAACCATAAAATTGGGAACAGCGCGACAATATTACGGACATGTCTCCTTGATTACAGCAAAGATACTTGTCATTGAAAGACCTTCAACGAGGTCCAGTTACAGGTAAAAAAAAATAACAGAATTATGATCAGTCTTGGAATTGACTAGATAAACATCTTCAGTATCTGCACACACAAAACAGTCTAGTAAGAAGTCTCGATCCAGGACAGTATCTAATAACCATGACATCCAATGGCACACAGAAGAACATCAAGTTGCTGGTAAGGCCCGGGTAATGACACAAGGTAAGACTGCTGGTAAGGCCCGGGTAATCACACAAGTTAAGACTGTCACGTATAAAATCTTGACATCACCCCAGCTCCTCTGCCACAACAAGCATTTGTAGTGCGCCACAACAGTCGCTGGTGCAAACCAAAGTCAGTTCAGCCTCATTTTCATACCAAAAGAAACCCCAACAAGGCAGGTGAGAAAAAATAAAAAATAAATCGGGGGCGGGCGGAAAAATCGGGGTGGGCGGTGATGGGAAACAAGGCATTTTTTTTATGGGGCCTTACCCACATCTACATTAAATTTACATTAAATTTTTAATTGCAAACGTTTGAGTTGCGCAGTTTAGTAGTTAGTCGCCCCATCACGATGACTGCTATTTAAATAAATAAAAACACACGTCACTCAAAATCAGATCTTCAACGTACATCGAGTTGCCTCCCTTGTACTATTTGAAGCGCCATGTGTTCGAGTATCCCGGATGTGCTCCCCCCTCCGAGACATAATGGGCCATCAATAGATTTGTAATGGCAATGCATGGGTCTTTAACCCATAGACTAGTTTAAATTTTCATACTTTTTCCGTGATGTAAAATATCCCGTTAATGTCCCATGTCATGTGGAGAAATATTTACCAATGGTCTCCCAAAGACCACCAATATCAGCAATATTTATTCTAAAAATAAGTAATCTTGTGAGAAAATGTGTTGTCTGCTTTCCGTCTGTTGGAAATCACGAAAAAAGCGAAGAAAATTGTCGTATTTTAGCTCTGCTTTGCAGCGTTTACGTCCTGTTTTTCCCGCTGCCATTTCCACAATATCGCATATTGTAGTGAAGCTAATTCTCCGTAATTTCGAGATTTGGCAGTCAAATCATGAGATGGCAGGTATAGAACGAGCTATCTGTTTTAATCCCATATACATCCGCAAAGGAGAATGAAGACTGGTAATAGGTTGAAGTAAAACAGCATCACTGATCGGCCAAGTTTGAGCGACCTTTTCAGAGGCCCAGCATGATTGGAGCTGCACGCTTTGTTTGCACGTGGTAGCCATGACCACTTGTCGACGAGAGGCAGCGTGGGCAGATAAATTTTAAAACGAGAGATCAACAGGTCCCTGGAAATGCTTATAATAAACTCTGATGCGCGGATTTGATGAGTTGGTCATCCGTGTCACCCTGGCTGTTTATACTGTACTTGCGTTACGTGAAATATTCAGGAATTTGGAAGCAGATTTTACCATTTTTGGAACATTTATCTTGGAGCACACCAAACACATTTGGTGTTAAATCGTGCATTTTCCGTCAATTATTTTTGTTTCTCTCACAATTTCATGTTACCCTCATCACAAAACAAACCAACAGTACATAAGTCAGATTTATTTAAATTTTGGCTTTCTGAAAATGTATAGTTTTGATTAGGTTTGACTCAAAGTAAACGCGAAAAAATGCAAAAAATAATCCATCACATGGGAACTCAGTGACCGTCTTCATGGGTTAGGCGAACACCCGTCAATGCACTCTTACATGGAGATTGACACAAGTTGTCAAAACCCGCTTATATTGGGGAAAGAGTTAATAAATGGTAATAACTCACAATGATCACGGTGAAGTGGTCCGCCATTTTGGATCTTCTGTGAAAATCGGCATTAGCTCGACAATTAATTTGAAAGTAGCCAGTTTTTGGAGTGGCGAGTTTCATCACTGTATCGCGAATAATTAGGGAAACTACCGTAACTGCTAACCACGTGATCAGGACAATTTAACCTCAAAAGACTGAAGAGTTATAAAGATGGCAGTGTCCTATAAAGCCAAATTATATATGTTTTCAAATGCCATTTACTCTGCTAAAAGAACAATCAAAAAAATATTTAAAAAATATTTTTCCAGACACTGGTGGATTGTTCTTTCAACTAAAATAAACTTTTTTCTATGGTGGCCTTCCCCTTTAAAAATAATATTTCCCGATTTCAAGCCTTTCAGGCAGGCACGGCACCCCCAAGTTAGCCACCGCAAATTGCTTCCGTTGTGCCTGAGGTATCTCCTTAGTTAAAACTAAGTTAAATCAGGCTTCTTCCTTTTCGATGATTTTACCATTGTCAACTTTTAGCAGAAACATGAAAAGCTAATTGGCTTTTGTATTTACACAGCTGCAATTCATGAACTATTAAAATTGGAGTTTATCTAATGCATTCAGTACCCATAGTAGAGTTACTAATGGTAACATATTCTTGTAGTAAACACTGCTTTTCATCATTTGATGCTGATCTATTGACATGTAAAAGCAGTTAAATCTGATTATACATGATTGGAAGGCCTGATGTAATCATCTATTGGGGGTTGTTAACATGGTGTGATTGTAACATGAGTTTCTTCTCTGATATTTATTACCTAAAATTCGATGAAGGTGCAGTTCTTTGGAAAAAATAGATTTTATTACCGCTTGGAACAATGGTCATTAAAGCTACATGCAGGGATTCATTGAATACTGGCACCAAAGAAATTTAGTAATCAAAATGTTGAAATTGAGTGTTATTGTATTTTGCTGAATCTTCAAAATGTGAAATTGAATATTTTTTGACTTCACCATCTCAAATGCAAATTGAGGGTAATGTGGTCTGGAGACGAAAAGAATTATTCAGCCATTGTGTAGCTAAGGCACATAGCTACACAATGGATGAATAATTTGACATCCGACAACCTACAGGTTCTTAAAACTGTACAGAATTATAATGTGATGCATTTATTTCTTAAAACCTCCATTTCTGGTCATTGTATTTATTCCCGAAGGGTAATTTATTTTAAGACCTTTTAATGAACACATGGGAAACACTGAGGAAACCAGAAGAATAACATGTTTGTTGTTGACTTGTTATGACCAAAATCTGCCAACTCCAGTTTATAATGGAATTCTTGCCTGTCTTTGTGAACTAAGATTGCTAAACCGAAAATATAGTCAATTATCGACATAAAAGTGAAATTCCCATGATAAAACACTTCTGACATGTATATGAAGTTGTGTGGTTTCGACTGAAATGATGGTGAGAACAGTGCTTCTTATCACTGCCCGTGTAACACCATCCAACAGTCTATACACGGGAGACAATCATTAACTCTTTCCCCCATATAAGTGGGTTTTGACGACTTGTGTAGATCCCCATGTAAGCGTGTTTTGACGAGTGTTCGCGTAACCCATGAAGACGGGTTTTGACGAGTGACTTGAGTTCCCATGTGGTGGATTATTCTTGCAATTTTTGGTGTTTACTTTGAGTAAAACCTAATTAAAACTATACATTTTCAGAAAGCCAAAATTTCAATAAATCTGACTATATGGACTGTTGGTATGTTTTATGGTAAGGGTAAAACGAAATCGGGAGAGAAACAGAAATAATCGATGAAAATGCGCGATTTGACAACAAATTTGTTTCGTGTGCTCCAAGACAAACGTTCAAAAAATCGTAAAACCTGCTTCCAAATTCCTGAATATTTCACGTAACGCGAGCATAAACTACCAAAGTATCTAACCTTGATGACTATCTCGTCAAATCTGCCCATCTGAGTTTATTTTATGTATTTTCCCGGGACCTGCTGCCTTCGCGGTAAATGTTTTCAGCCGCCATTCTTTCCCAGTCGGCCTTCTGTTTGACAGTGACCATAGCGACCGAGTCGCCACGTGACCTCTTCCTCCAATCACGCCGGGCCGCGCTCAACCTTGGCCAATCAGTGAGCTATGTTAATTTCACCTTATGAATATTTATTACCGTCTTTATTCTCCTGTATAAACTATATCGGATTGAAACAGTTATAGTTCGTTCTACACCTGCCATCTTGTGATGTCGCTGCCAAATCCCGATCCTACGGAGAATTAGCTTTACGATGGTATACGGAAAGATACGAAAGGTAGCCGGAAAGCAGGAAGAGAACGTTGCAAAACGTGGCTAAAATGCGACAATTTCTTCGCTTTTTTTCGTGATTTCCAACAGAAGTAAAGCGGACACAACATATTTTCTCACAAGTTTACTTATTTTTAGAATAAATGTTGCTGATATTGGTATAAAACGTGAACAAATTACGTAGAATGGGTCTATGGGAGACCATTGGTAAATATTTCTCCACATGACATGGGACATAAAACGGGATATTTTACATCGCTGGAGAAGTAAAATTGAAAATGAGTCCATGGGTTGGACTACGTGGCTAAAATGCGACAATTTCTTCGCTTTTTTTCGTGATTTCCAACAGAAGTAAAGCGGACACAACATATTTTCTCACAAGTTTACTTATTTTTAGAATAAATGTTGCTGATATTGGTATAAAACGTGAACAAATTACGTAGAATGGGTCTGTGGGAGACCATTGGTAAATATTTCTCCACATGACATGGGACATAAAACGGGATATTTTACATCGCTGGAGAAGTAAAATTGAAATGAGTTCATGGGTTGAAGACCTACGCCATTACAAATCTATTATGGGCCAGAGAGAGAAAATTCCCCACAACTCTATGAGGGAAAGAGTTAACATGATTTCAAACCTGTTGTTTTTGGATTTGGATAAAGCATTTATCATTTTCATCTGACGACGATACAGCTCACCAATCCCCAGTGTACGAATTGTCACAGTGACACAGTTCACCAATATACAAGTTGCCAGAGCATTTTCATCATAGCTCTCTAGATTTGTATCTAATACCGCTTATAAATGCTGGTGCTAGGGACCATGTGGTCATGTCATCCAAGTTGCCACATAAACAGGAACAATAAAAGCGTACCTGAGATACAACACATATCACGAATCATTAGATTCCCTGGTGTCCCCTGCCTTAGCCATCTGTAGCCCCTTTATTTGCCCTGGTGTCCGCTGCTTTAGCCACCTGTAGCCCCTTTGCTTGCCCTGGTGTCCCCTGCCTTAGCCACCTGTCACCCCTTTGCTTGCCCTGGTGTCCCCTGCCGTAGCCACCTGTAGTCCCTTTGCTTGCACTGGTTTTCCCTGCCTTAGCCACCTGTAGCCCATTTGCTTGCCCTGGTATCCACTGCATTTCCTCTGCTCAACTTTTTCCTCATGTGCAGGGGATATAATTGAATCTGGTGCTGGCACTGTATCACTCACACCTGAATCAGTCACCCTCGGATCCTATTGGACTCGGATCATCCGCGATGGGCCATCTTGGGTTGTTGATTGAATTTCCAACTGCTTCCACATTGGAGTTCCACACTTCACTTTCCTGGAAGCCAACTTTACCCAGATTCTGAACTTGGAATCTATTTTGAGCGCAGGGCATCTCCTAGAGAGAAGGGATGAGCCAGCACCTGATGGTGAAAGGTTATCACAAACGTACCACGAATTTTGTTTCTGCATGATGGATAGGAATTGTCCATAGCTGTGCAGCACAACAGCCGTCAACCGATGAGGCTTTTGGCGAAGTGAGATATATGTATGATGAGAAATTATCACATCATGTGCATAATACAGGCCTTGAATTTGGGAAATTTGTGAGCATGGCCAGTTTGGTGGAATTAAGGACACCAAGGCCTGGCTAGCATAAAATTACCTGGAAATTAGTAGCGGGCATCAAGGCCAGTAGGTAGCTAGGACATCCAAGGCAATGGCCTTGGTGGCCTTGGCTAAATTCAAGGCCTGATAGTATGCTGGACATAATCTCTTTTCATACATACCCCCAATTCAAATACCAAGACAGGTAACAAATGAAGCATCTGCAGGTACATGTAGGAGTGAACTGCACTTAAAAAATGTCTTCCTTCAATGGCCTGAAGACTTTCTTGAAGATTCACTGGAGTTCCTCCTTTAATGTGCGATAGGAACACTGTGATGGCAATGCACACACTGCATTGCTGCAATCCACAGAGAATTGCCAATGCCTCCCAGGTTATTGGGCCATTGCAATTTTAAAACGCACCCCCCCCTGTGGATGGTTTTCTAAATGTACCCCCCCGGGTAAATTCTTTTTTTTTGACCGACCCCCCCTCCCCCCTAATATATTTCTGAGGCAAAGAATACCCTCCCCCCCCATAATAAAATTGTAGTCCACACCCCCCTCACTAATAATAACTCTTTTTGACCCCCCCCCAATACATTTCACACAGACACCCCCCCCCAAATAACTAAACCATCCACCCCGCCCATGAAATCAAATGAATCCTTTTAAAAGTACCCGGTGGATGGTTTTTAAAAATACCCCCCCCCCCCAATATATTTACTTGTTTACCCCCCCGGGTATTTCAGGGTTATGAAGAATACCCCCCCAATATATTTCAGGGTAATGGAGACCCCCCAATATATTTCAGGGTAATGAAGACCCCCCCAATATATTCCAGGGTAATGAAGACCCCCTCGCCCAATATATTTCCGGGGTTTGAATACCCCGCCCCCTTTATTTTCAAAGTTTTAGGCTTTTATTTCCAGTTATAATATTTGGTGGGTGGATACATATCGAGGAGACGATGTGTCTTTACCACATTGATCCAATACTGCAGTTGCCATGGCAACCAAATTGTGATTTCATTTTGTGCGAACTGTCATTTTCGTGTCTGGTATATGGACCTATTGGACTGATGCATGTAGTCTTCAAACTTGGACATGGTGAGTGGATATTATTTCAGCTCTGAATGGGGGAAAAGACCAAAAACGGTCCATGAAATGAGATGAACCCGTAGCTCAAATCTTCGCATTCACACGGATCTACACGGAATTTACACGGAACAACACGGAACTGCAAAATTTCCGTGTAAGCTGAATATATCCACACGGAGCTTTCTCCGTGTTGACACGGAAGGACACGGAGTTTGTGGACTTTGATTATTTTTGACACGGATTGGACTTAGATTATTTTTCAATAATAGGATATACATTTACACAGGTCCAGGCCATATTGGACATAGCAATGTAAGATAATGTATTACATATAAGAGAGCACAATTTCAATGGCATCAAATACAGCGTTCCCCAATAGAGCCAAATGCACTACATGTAAATGACATAAACAAATGAAAGTTCAATTAAGTTCTGTTTTAATTCAACTCTCAAGAATAGACATATTATACAAGTCAAAATCTTATGAACAAATGTTATCTTATAGTTTCTCAAGCAGAACCTCACCAAACTAACATGAACCGTAATCAGTAGGGCCTACTTATCATTTTCACTACCGGTACGCTCGTTTCTCACTATTGTTATACTTTTGTTCTCATTAGTTCATTAATACTTTAAGGATTATCCCTTACTGTCCAGAAGTGTCTTTGAAGTAACTTTGAAGTAACTTTGAAGTGTGGCCATATTTCAACCTTGAAGTGCAAGGCTCAGAGTCAGAAGTGTGCTTGCAGTGTGGGTATTGTTTTGTAGCAATGCCATATAAGGGCATTGAAGTCACAATGAAGTCACTTAGAAGTGTGCCTCAAATATTTTAATTAGGTACTGCAAAGGCACTTCATAGACACTTCCACAGAAGGGTAACCTTCATAGGCACTTCTGAAGTGCTCTTGAAGTACCTAATTAGAATATTTGAGGCACTTCAATGTCCTTATATGGCAAGTCACTTCATCCACTCTTCTACAGAAGGATACCTTTCATATGCAGTTCTGAAGTGCTCTTGAAGTACCTTATTAGTATCATAGCAAATCCGTGTGATGAAAAGGTATGTAAAGCCACGAGATATTTACTTTCCCAGAAAAGAATACACAAATATATATTTGAGCACAAAGTTTTATTCAGAGAAAATACAGAGTGAGACAGAACAGTACATCATAAAATATTTACAATAAACCGCTAGCACAAATCCTTGAGACAAAATACAGCACAGATCTTTTTTTTGGTATGCATTTACATGCAGTCTTTGGTATGAGAATTTATTGCAGTATTATTATTCAAGGGTGACCGTGTTCTTTTCCAACTTGAACTTGAAGCAGCAGATCTTTCGAAGGATAGTTTATTTCAGTTGCCCTGAGGTCCACTCGGACGTAACCCAACGCTGTATCCCACCAGTCTGAATTGTGAACTTCTTGGCCTGTGGCGATAAATACATGCATATAATTAAAACCTGATCAGTTGTATATATGGTTCCATATGACATGCAATCCAGTTTTTTTTTTTTTTTTAATACACTCAGGATGATTGAATAGGTTGACTACCATAAAGGGTAAAGAATGGAACACATCCCTACGATTTACAAAAGATTGATGAAGATGTCTATTATCCTTTCTTTAGTACTCCATGATATACAACAATGGAGATAAACGGTTTGTGTGATGTTCTAGCCAATATACACTATGAAGAAATCAACCATACCTACATGTAGGTGTGCTCATTAAATTTCCCATCAGTCGAGTGGCTCCTTGAAGTGAGCCGAGTTCCTTGTTGCAGCTGTATTCTGGAATTATGAAAGTATTGACAAAGAAGCCATTAGAAACAATCATGTGGATTTTGATAATTTGTCTTTTTTTAATTCCTGGTTCAACTAAATCTTCATGCAAGACTTCAAATAACAAATAAATGCTTATTAACTACAAATTACAAATGAAATAAATGTATGAAATGAAATGTTCTCATTTCTCAAGATGTGGGTAAGAATGTACAATTGAAGTGTGAAGATCCTTAGCTTTGGTATATGAGCAGTGCAATCAATAGACAAGGAAAATATAGCCTGTTATAATGATAAAAATTAAGTCTAATCATAATTGATTATACTTTTTCTGATTACAGCTGAAACAGGTAATGCTAACATTTTATTATCAATATATTCTAAAACTTATTTCTTTACCATTTTGTCAAAAATCTGGTATGGGAATATTCTACATTCTGCAAGGAAAAAAATCAATACAATTTATGAATCAATAAAAAATCAAAACAAGATAATTTATTTAGGGCTACCATCCCCCCAACCAGTTAAATCCACCTGTTTTGACATGAACTGAACAGTTTTGTGATAAAAATATCTCACCCTCAGGGGATTTCCTTCAGGGGTGCATGCCAATCTTCATATGAGGTCCCCAACCCTGGTGTTTCCAAGCTGACAATTCACACAATCATAACAATGGCATTTAATCCACACTGCCTTGATCAACCTGGATAGATCTGAAAGTGATATTGGGACAGAGATATGGATATTTCGCCATGTTACTTGACCCATTAAATTTGACTGCAATTATAAGGTGGAGTACATTATAATAACCTGCAGTCCATATAGCAAAATATTTATTGAGGCCAATATCAATTTTTTAATATGTCAAGGGAAACTTGTTGATAAAATAAATAGCTGACACTCTCAGGTCTACATCACTGTTCAGCTCAGTTCTTTGCTTATTAAGTTATGAAAAACAGAAAATTTTTAGTTATATTTATAAGTTACTTACCATATCACTGCTATCATCACCATCTGCAATACAGTTCTTCAAACCTCCATAGTTCTAGCTTAACAGGAATAAATCCATCTGATTTCTGCAGTTGGAGAGGTCAGCCATTTTGATTGTTATCGTCTGGTGGCGCCCCCAGTGTTCAATTAAATTTTCAAGGGCAGATAACTCCACCCATTTTGGCAAAGACAGTTCAGAATATAAAGACTATTAGAAACAGAAATTATATATATTATACTTAGTGATAATGATGACGAGGATAATATAAAGTATTCTTTAATGGGTATTTTTTTGTTGCTGACATTATGTTAGAACTGATTCTTCTAAAAATATTTTGCCATTTTGTCCAATTTTACTATAAAATCATGGATTTGGAATGACTATAAAATCTGAATTCAACAAGATTTCTTATCTAATATGTGAGAGACTGGTGTTATTAATGTCTTTATTCTATTCAAATAGAAACCCATAGTACTGATCACTTTAAAATATAAAAAAATATGTTCACAGTTCTGAGTAATATGTCAGTAACCACATGTGAATATTTTACACAGTTGTAGCTATTTTGAAATGTGAAGTACAAATCTGATGTTTGGTGGTTTCATTGAAATGAGATTTGATGTCACTGAGTGAAATCAAATCAGCCAACTTTAAGCTGGGTTATTCCCAGAGCTAATTAATATAAATGAAACTTGTAAACATGTAGTTCTAATTTATAATGTTATGTTACTGTAACAGTTTGTGGGAAAATTCCAATAATCTAGAAATCCTATTGGATTGAATCTTATAGGATTTTTCAGAATCTATTATAATAGGATTTTTTCAGAATCTTATAGGATTTTTCAGACTCTTATATTTTAGAAGCTCATATGATTTTTTAGAATCTTTAGGATTTTTCAAAATCTTATAGGATGCTAGAAGATATTTTTTGCAAGGGGAAGTCTCCCAAGTTATGCTATACCGGTATAACTGACAAAGTCCAAGAAGTGTCTTTGAGGAGTACCTTAGATTATGCAGAACAAAAACAAAGTCTCAGAAGTGTCTCTGAAGTCCCCTAAGTTTTGCTGAAGAACTGACAAAGTCCAAGAAGTGTCTTTGAGGAGTACCTTGGATTATGCCGAACAAAAACAAAGTCTCAGAAGTGTCTCTGAAGTCCCTCATTTTTTGTTATGAAATTGACAAAGTCCATGAAGTGTCTTTGAGGAGTCCCTTGACTATTGCCTTTTTCTAATGAAGTACCTTTGAAGTGTGCCAATATTTTTCTCTGTCGTTGAAGTGCCTTTCAAGTGTACTCTTCAGAGGCACTTCTAGGCACACTTCACATGAAGTGTGACACTTCTGGACAGTAAGGGATCCTTTGAAAAAATATTACCTTACCTTTCTTTGGAGCACTGAGTTATTTTTTTGTTTATTTATTTATTTTTGGAAAGGCAAACTCTAAATAAATGAAATTAATAAAATTATTACACCAGACCTCTATCACATGGCTTTTGCAAAAGAAACAAAGTCCTTAAATTGGAATAAGTTAAAGGAAACAAAACTATCCACAGTTTCTAACATGGGACGGATATTCGGCATGTTGTTGTTGTTCAAGTTGTATTCAACATTTGGATTTCCATTCAAAGTCGCGGGAGTTATAGAGTCTTGTGAAATTAGCAGCAGTTTTAAACATTGATGTAGCCCAAGTATTCAAATATTTCTTTCTTCTGGGTCTTTGCTTCGCAGTGATACTCTTTAGACAACATAGACTTGATCAGTTTAGTAACAGAGTTCACGCATAAATGAATCCACGAAAACTGAACCCTAGCAAAGGCCAGATGAATTGCCGATTTGCAAAAAATTCGGAATCGAAACTGCAAAAATCCGGAAGCGGACTCGAAAATTAGAAGTATCGTGACAAGTTTAATTAAGACTAATTACTGTCCTTACAAACGACAAGAATTATTTTATTCTTCAAACAGTTCAGTATTCTAAGTGAGAATTGATAGTATTCTCATGAAAGAAAAATAATTGATCCGGAGATCCGATTTTAGGTTGAAGTCCGAGTTTTTATACATACACTTCTCGAGCCGTTTATTTTTGGCGCGTAGCATTGAGAGGTCGCGGGAAGAGAGAGAGAGAGAGCAGACGCTAATTACAAAACAACTAAAATGATATATTCAATGATTTATTCTTTGGAATGTGGAGTGGTACTTAGAAGAGTGAAATCTATTTGTGTGGGAGTAAAATCTTGCAGCTATCTGAACAGCAGCCGTCATTGAACAACAACATGATTCGTCGGTCGGTACATCCGGAACAGACACAACAACAACAGACACTACCATGCTGTACCGTGAATAGTTATCCGCCTGAGTGATGATACTGAATGAATTTCCACGTGATCTCGTGCTGCAAGAATAGCGCCAAATTTCGCTGTTTCAAAAGTTATTGGCGGGTGTTCGTTGTACTTCTGTCCAGTTCTGGTTCAACCAGTATGTCGTAAATGGATGCTTTTAATTATACACTTGGTAGTCTGGCAAACATTTGGGCAACACTCTTACTGCCATGTGATGATGACGTGTGAATCATGTGTCCGAATACTCCAAAGGCGGCCGGGCTGATGTGCGTCCGACGACATTCGACAACAACAACACATCTGGTAAGATTAAATTCAATTGTTCAATGATGTTCCGTGGTTGTCTTTCATGTTTTATCTTACTCATTGAAGTTCAAAAACAACCAAGTTTAATTAAACCTGTGTGTTTGTTAAGTTGAAAAAAGTAAAACCACCACCAACATGCTCGTTCGTTCCTGACATTTCCACAACAAATTCTGCTCAAAAGAGGACACTGTACAACTATGGCATGTGTCATGGTGTGGCAACTTTACCAAGAAATTCAGAAAAGCAAAATTGTGATCCTTGATAACTATTAATTTCAATAATTGTTTAATATCCAAAAGATTTCATTTGTGTAAAAATTTATATCCGAAATATGGGCAAAAAACGTCAAAATATTAATTTTATATTTGATTTTATTTGTTTGCATTTTATTTTCAGGTAGGCCTATATCAGTGTACTGATTGTGGAACTGATATTGGGGAATTTCGGAAGAACAGCATGAAGAGGCACACTGGACACCCCTGCCCAGGTTGGAGTTGTGACACAAGACATACTGTCGATCCATAATTTTCAAAGAAGTAGCACTGTGCTGGAATTTACTTGAAAAAAAAACACATTCACAAGGCATGGATCAATCCTTTCAGTGAACTGAGTGATGACGAAATATTATTGGATGCCTAGATGAAAGATTTTTTATAAAATCGTGACATGGTTATGTCACTGAACATGCTAAAGTGTGCTAACTATTCACAATTTAAAGAAATTGATAGTCTTCTCAGATCACGAGAGAGTTTGCTCCTATTCAGCATTGGAGTTTCATCTATCTAATTAATTGCCAGGGCCAGACAGTGCAATAAATTTCGAAAAGCTCCACACCTCTAAGTACATGTATTTACATACCGTCTCTTGTTTAGGACTCTGGATAACAGGTAGGAAAATATACAATACCATGCTGAGTCG
>JAVTVY010002367.1:0-33092 GCA_036873755.1 Hanleya hanleyi
TCGACATGAGGGGAGCGATGTTGGAAATGGAGACGACAATCACGGTACTGGAAGAGGAGATATCACGCCTCAACGAACAAATTATCGACATGATGGAAGCGAAGTTGGAAATGGAGACGACAATGACGGTACTGGAAGAGGAGATTGCCAGACAAAAGAAACTACGACATAGTGAAGAAAAAATAAAACAATGTAGTATCTGCACGAATGAAGAAAGCTTATACGCGGTTCTACTTCTACCCTGTGGACAACTGTGTATGTGCAAGGATTGCTGGATCCAACTGACGTGTGAAGGAGCCCTATGCCGATGCATTGACGCCGGAGAGGTGCTGTGAAGCAAATATACCGTGCCTCTCGTGTGACACTATCCAAAGGCCCTTTTCAGGGCCAACCCATCTTTCCGAAAGAGAAACTTCTTTCATAAGCACACCCAACTAACATCAGCTCCAATCATGCTTTTTTCCCCAAAAAAAATTTTTTTTTTTTTTTCAAAACAAAACAAAAAATGTGAAGTAAAACCCGTCCTTCGGATGGAAAAGTTGTTTTGAACTGTAAACAAAAATTTTATTTTGAGGTAGAGGGTCGAGTGAGGTATCATATTGAAGCTGACGTGAAATGCTTCACATTGATACCTCACTCGTCCCCATTGGACCACTAGGGGCGCCCCTAACGCCAAAAAGGCTATTTTGCAGATCGATAGCAAAACCTGGTGTACGAGGATTATTTTTATTTTGGAGGTAGTGGGTCGAGTGAGGTATTAAATTGAAGCTGACGTGAAATGCTTCACAATGATACCTCACTCGACCCCATTGGACCACTAGGGGCGCCTCTAACCCCAAAAAGGTATTTTGAAGATTGAAGATTGAGATCAAAAAGATCAAAAGATCAAAAATATCCTTTTTGAGGTTAGAGACGTCCCTAATGCTCCAATCGGGTCGAGTGAGGTATTAAATTGAAGGTGACGTGAAGGAGCATCTGATAGACTGGGTGTGGGCTTGAATTAGGGTAATTCTGCGCATGCGCGAAGATAATATGAAAAATATCAATCTTCAAAAATAGCCTTTTTGAGGTTAGAGGCGTCCCTAATGGTGCAATCGGTTCGAATGAGGTATCAAATTGAAGGTAACGTGAAGGCGCATCTGATAGACTGGGTGTGGGTTGAACTATCAGCATTCTGCGCATGCGTAATCTTCAAAATATCCTTTTTGGGGTTAGAGGCGCCCCTAGTGGTCCAATGGAGTCGAGTGAGGTACCATTGTGAAGCATTTCACGTCAGCTTCAATTTGATACCTCACTCGACCCACTACCTCCAAAATAAAAATAATCCTCGTACACCAGGTTTTGCTATCGATCTGCAAAATAACCTTTTTGGCGTTAGGGGAGCCCCTAGTGGCCCGATGGAGCCGAGTGAGGTATCAATGTGAAGGTGAGATGAAGGGCCATCTGATGGACTGGTGTGGGTTGAACTATCAGCATTCTGCGCATGCGCAAGAATGGAAATAGACGTTTTTGGAGCTATTTGACTATTAAAAAGGAAAAAGAACACATTTTTTTCAATTTTCTACATATTTTTTTATTAACACACAATGAACGTATTCACAATTGAATTTAATACCAATTATATGTAAGTATTGAATTTTAAATACAATTAACAGTGAAAAAAAAAAAAAAAAAACTCTGAATTTTTGTAATACAATGTCTCCAGATCAATACATGTTTTCCTTGTTCTCAATAGTTCTTCAACAAGACTTGTTTGAATTCATCATCATCTTTCTGTCCTTGGTGGGTATAGATGTACGTGACAACCTCTTCACGTGGAATTTTGGAAGGACAAGCCGCTACCACTGCCAGGGTAATTTCCATCTCGGTCACAGCCTGTAGTGCTTCAGTGAGGTCTGCGTATGAGGCCACCAGAGTGTTCAGGTGAGGTCTGATGAGCTGCAGGACTGTCTCAATGTACTTCTCAGCTATATAGGTCGACACCTGGTAGGTCAGAGTTTGCCTAATTGTACTGGCAAGACTCTGCAACTCCCGCCACGCCGTTAATTTCAATGTGACACCTTGAGGACAAGCCACCAGCTCTTGCGTATCTAAGCGTTTTCGCCATTTTCGAATATGTACGAGGAGCTGGTCATTGAAATAAGCACAACTCACATAGATGTCGTCAGCCACATGTAATTTCACTTCGTCATTTCCCTGGTCACGAATAATCGCATCGATGGCGTAATCAAGGGCCTCCAGTTTTTGCCAGGTGTCCAAGTTCAGGGTAATATGCTTACCAGGTCTGTCATTAAAACCCGCTGAATTAAAATGCACTTCTTCGTCTTTGACACTCACCGTCAAATAAGGTGAAAGCTCCCAAATGTCCTTGTGGGCTGTCTGGTGAGCCGCTTCGATCAGATTGTTGATCTCCTGGACAGACAGAGGAAGTTGTTGTTTCACAGGCACTTGCTGGGGTACTACGACTGACCCCTCAATCACTGGTATTACTAACGGTGTTAAACGGGGACGTTTGGGGCGTCCAACACGTTTAGCAGATGTAGTACTCTCTGGGGTAGTGTGCGTACGTTTGTTGCTGGCTGTACGGGTAGTGTCCATCACTAAGATCTCTTCATCTTGTATAACCTCGTCGTCGGCTTCAAGTAAATGTGCTAGTTCGGCATTTCCCGTGATATTCAACGCCTCCACGAAGGCTAGAAATCCATAGTAGGTAAATTGCCGTACCTCATGGATGAGGGCTGTGTTTTGGGCTGAAGGGGTTTTCTCCGCCATGATTTCTTCGACACTCTGTTCCAGGAGTATGTTTTCCTCCGCCATAAGGAAATCACATAATTCATCCACATGCTTCATCTCATCCATGAAACGAAGACGGTACTTGTCAAACCTCGCTAAAAATAATGATGATGACATGACTATGCAGGCTGGTGAAAAACTATTACGGAGTAATAGTCTAGTGAATTGCCACTGGTAAAATCGAAAAAAGTAAATGGATGGCTGTGCTGGCTGCGTGGCTGGCTGGCTGGCTGGCTGGCTGGGAGACAGGTCAGGTAAGTCAGATTGAATACACCCTGGACCTAAAAATGAACTCCTTTTATAGCCCATTGACCTCATTTGCATATTTTCAGCGGACAACAGACCGCCATCTTGAACACGACCACCCCTAACCTACAAAAACAAGCCACCATCTTGAAAACGACCACCCCTAACACACACAAACAGGCCGCCATCTTGAAAACGACAGTGGCAAAGACCTCATTTGCATATTTTCAGCGGACAACAGGCCGCCATCTTGAACACGACCACCCCTAACACACAAAAACAAGCCGCCATCTTGAACACGACCACCCCCACCCTACAAAAACAAGCCGCCATCTTGAAAACGACATATGCAAATGAGGAGGACTGGGGAAAACCCATAACACACAAAAACAAGCCGCCATCTTGAAACCGACCACCCCTACCCTACAAAAACAAGCCGCCATCTTGAAAACGACCACCCCTAACCTACAAAAACAAGCCGCCATCTTGAAAACGACCTATGCAAATGAGGAGGACTGGGGAAAACCCATAACACACACAAACAAGCCGCCATCTTGAATCCGACCACCCCTAACCTACAAAAACAAGCCGCCATCTTGAATACGACCACCCCTAACCTACAAAAACAAG
Organism: Hanleya hanleyi; assembly: GCA_036873755.1. Lineage (NCBI taxonomy): Eukaryota > Metazoa > Mollusca > Polyplacophora > Lepidopleurida > Hanleyidae > Hanleya > Hanleya hanleyi. The sequence continues at coordinate 3,670 of JAVTVY010002367.1, forward strand.
CCGCCATCTTGAATCCGACCACCCCCACCCTACAAAAACAAGCCGCCATCTTGAACATATGCAAATGAGGGCTGGGAAAAACCCATAACACACACAAACAAGCCGCCATCTTGAATACGACCACCCCCACCATACAAAAACAAGCCGCCATCTTGAATACGACCACCCCTAACATACAAAAACAAGCCGCCATCTTGAATCCGACCACCCCCACCATACAAAAACAAGCCGCCATCTTGAATCCGACCACCCCCACCATACAAAAACAAGCCGCCATCTTGAATATACCCAATGAACCCAATGACCTCATTCGCATCAAACTCATTTGCATAGACTCACGCATGCGCACACACATAGCCACGCCCCCAAAATAAATTCTGCGCATGCGCAGTGAGACGCTGTTACGTCTAAATCCACTCTACCTACTACTCATATGAGTACCATGAGGATCTTGAAGTACATGGGTTCATACGGCCCCTAGCCCCGGGTTAAGCGGAACTAGACAAATTACGAAACGTAACGCCATATATCTTGTACGCTACGCTCGTATTTTGCTATCAGCATGCGATATGTATCGCCAAATTTGAGAAACTTCGAGTGGAGGCGCTTGGTGGTGTAGCCCTGTTTTATAAGTTTCTGCAACAATGTTTTGTGACGTTGATTAACATCGTCACATTTAACACAGGATCTAGCAAATGCTACTAGGCGTGATATGTATACGCCATATGCAGGTCCCACTGGAATATTACTGAAAACAGAGACTATAATAAGCATGCGGCAAAACCACTGGTTTTTGACTAATCTTGGCAAAATATTTCCCAACGATAAATTAGTATGTACTATTTTAGCAGTAAAGTAGTATATTGATGCATCAAAGCATCTTCGTACATCTGACGATCATTTGTGGATTACTCTTGAGATCAATGACCACAAACTGGAGTGGAGGCTAAGAATGTCCGGTGGCTAAGAGTGTCCGGTCCCTATCTTCTATCCCAGCTAAGACACTTTCCTCCTCATTGTAGACAAGTGTCCGTCCTTGGTTGCAATGGAAAAGGATATGAAAAGGGATATTTTTGACTAGGACATTCTTATCCATCACACCGGCATGCAAAGACACCATCAAAATTTGGATTGCCGAGACGATTCAGAGGGTCTATACCGCTGCATGGGCGGAGACCAGGGCGGTAGCCACTTCGGAAACGTTATTTAAAGGACCTCCACTAAGTGACATAATCGCCTTTGATCTGAGTCAAATTTTATCAAGCAATATCTCCTTGTCGGGTCTGATTACCCTTGGAAAGCTCGGAACTTTTACCATCGTGAACGCCCTTCTCTGTAGGTTATCAGGTAACAAATGAGGTTGGTATGTAGGTTATCAAAGACTCAATTTGATAATGGTAGTCCTTGAAACGTTTTTGGATGTCCTCCTGCTTGGGGTTCCCACAAATTTAGGGTTCTCCAACAGCATTAAGTACTATAAATATATTACATATTAGGTAAGTATAAGGTATCTTCATACAAAATGTAAAGGGTTTCCGTACCCCCACCATTTGATGAAAGACCCTTATACCTTTCGGTTCCACCTCCCATTCACACTGCATCGCAAGACGATGGGAGAACATAAATGTGCTTACATGCTATGCTTGTGTTCAGATATGAAAACTGAGTTTCCCATGCGCGGGATATTATGAGACCGACTTGACCCGCTGCACAAAGAGAATGCCCTAGATTGGGGTCCACCGACTTTCTAGCAATCGGTAATAAGGTTTAGAGATTACCCCAACAATATTACTTAATATAAATATATTACGTACGAGGACCCTATAAGGGTATTCCATAAAATGGGGAGTTACAAAAACCCTTAACATTTTACTATAAAATGAGTTTGCATTCTTTTCCCAATGTTGGAGCTTTCTTTATTCTCCAATGTTGACTATATAACCTGACTTCCTTGGGGTATCGTTGTGTACACCCAAGGTCATGGGATTGAACTAGGGTGTCGCTGTGCACACCAAAGGTCATGGGATTGAACTGGGGTGTCGCTGTGCATACCCCAGGTCATGGGATTGAACTGGGCTGTCGCTGTGCACACCCAGGGTCATGGGATTGAACTAGGGTGTCGCTGTGCACACCCAAGGTCATGGGATCGGACTAGGGTGTTGTTGTGCACACCTCAGGTCATGGAATTGAACTGGGGTGTCGCTGTGCACACCAAAGGTCATGGAAAGAATTCAGAGCCTCAGCTGCTCAGCTACAAAATACATGATTCTGATTGGTCGAATATTCACATGGTAGTCGAACATGTGGGTATTGAGCTGAAAATTTAAAGGAGTTCCGTTTGTTTTAACTACAAGGGTCCAAACATTCCCCCGCAAAAATTACCACCGGTTATACCCAAATTATCACGTGATCAAACATGGTCGACGACTCATTACACATAAGCACGTGTTAAAACATAGCGGTTGTGAATATTTTTTTGAATGTTCGATTTACTCGCTTATTTTCCCCTATCTTTCATATTGTAATATTGTTTGGGGCAACACCTTTTCCACGCACCTCAAGTCTCTTATTACCCTTCAAAAACGAGCAATAAGAATTATATCTCTCGTACATCCTCTAGAACATACTGCTCCGTTATTTTCCAGACTTAAAATATTGCCTCTGTTAGTTTTGAATCAGTATCTTATTTTGCAACTGTCTCATAAATTTATCCATCATAGATCACTTCTACCATCAATGTTTAATAATTACTTGATAAGATTAAGTGATATACACCAGTATCCCACAAGAGGTTCTGCTACGAAATTATATCGCTATCCATTTCGGACTTGTCTTTCTCTACACACAGCTAAAATTAAGGCTCCTAGGGAATGGAATAAATTTGCCCTCCCATCTACAAATTTGCATATCAATTTCTCATTTTAAATACCTTCTTAAAGCCTTTCTACTAGCATCATAACCATTGCACATATTAGCCATATCTAATATAATAATGAGTAAATACATAGTCCAATATCATATTAATCCTTTATTCACTTTCTACCACTATGCTTTGTTTATAAGACTTTGTAATTCGTTGCTTCACACAAACATCTTAGAGATTGAATCAATGCATCTTTTCTGTTTATTTTTTGGGATATAACAAGCCCTTTGGGGTTTTCTCCCGCCACCCTAATATTTACGGAACTCATACTATGTGATATATTGTAACTTCTGCTTTTTTCTTCATATATGTTGTATTTTGGATGGTGAATAAATGATACCAATACCAATTTCTTGAAACAAAACCGGTTATACTCTCGACTCTGCACCTCTCCGGCCTGTTTATCAAACTGAACCTGCTCATGGTCCTGTATTAGTCACTTCCCGTGATGAGTTAACTTTCAGTCATTATGTCATTTTCGGTGCTGATGCCACTCCTGGTGATTACGTCACTTCCGGTGATGACGTTACTTCCGGTGATGACGTTTAACCTGTACCAGAAGAATTACTTCTGCCTTAACCTGCTCCTGTGTCCCGAAGACCCCAAATCTCCACTACTGTGAACAAGGACAGTAAGATATGTAGGTCAATCCGCGGAATAATTGAGCGTAGGATTATGCCATCAGGCTCAAAATGTCTCAAAGTTCATAAGTTAGGAAAGTGTCACAAATATGTGTTTTTGTTCCGTAGTTTCCGACTGCTAACATGCATGCGGGCCAGATATATAGGCCAATTACTTACTAATTGGGAAATTTATGACATTATATAGTTGTTTCCAAATTAACCAGCGATTGCAAATGCGTGTGTGAATCTGGTGGCAAATATCATGCCGTTAGCAGATTTGATTTGACAAAGTGTTGCAGGAAATAGGCATGACATTTCACCTCGCCGCGTATAGTTTCATCAGGTTGTTACGTGTTCGTGAGGACTCGAATAAAACCGAAGTCCTCGAAAACAAATCTATCGATCGGCTTTTTATGGATTTTTTTCTCTGCGGTTCACTCTGCTTCTCTGTACAGTCGCCAGAGTTGTATCCCTTTTGTCGAACGCTATATTTATACTCCGGGGATCAAGTGTACGCTTTCTCCTGAGTAAATCCCATATCCTATGAAAATCTCTGATCAACGACTGTATGGACTGCATTTCTTGAGATCCGGGAGCCGACCACGCTGACCTCCACATTATATCACCATGTATGTTACATCCGAAAACTACATAGAGAGGTAAGTATTGATGATAACAATTATTCTGTTATTGACATACGTCGACGAGTTCATATATGCCTATTTCTTTGCTACGTGCAGATGAGTATTGACCCACGACGAAAAGGCGGTCATCCAGCTGGTAGCTGTTAAATAATGCTGAGGTCTTAATACACAGACTGACGCTTCTGCTTACTGTTTTTAGATCCGCGGTACAAATGCGCCATTGAATGTGCGCAATACAGCTAAGTTCATAGCTACGAATCTTAGCTTTACGATATCGGAAACAAATAACTAGGGCTTCTAGATTATAGTATAGGTTCCATGAGTTTTCTAGTACGTTTGTATAAACTGCTATTTCATCGGTTAAGCAGTAGGTCAAGTATTGATTGCCTTGGATTCTTTTCAACACTCGTCGTTTGCCATTGAAGTTAACTTCCAAAATCTGACATGTGAGATACATAGACTGAACCTAACATAAAATCGTCTACATTACGGAGTTTGGGTTATATAAATGGTTTCATAAGATGCGTATGTCCATATTATTTCTGGTGGAATTGTAATAACATGTAGTGTAGTTTTCGTTGTAGTGAGAATATAACCCCCGTGTTCCGATGTACACCTATTGTCGGAATTGAGCAGTATAGCTTCAAATCACATCATTTGTGGCAAAAACACTATAACCAAGACATGCTCTCTCAAAAATCTTGAGTGAAAAGTTCACTCAAATAATCTGAGTGGAAATTGATCCCGCTCAAGTTGAGTGAAATTCACTCAGTTTCGAGTGAAATTCGCTCAAGGTTTAGTTGATAAATTGCTCAAGTTGAACGCAGTTGATTCCACTCAATTTTAGTGAAGTTTATTTGCACTCAACTTTAGTAAACTCATTAAACTTCCAATCTTTTGTGAGTGAAATTGGATACTTTTGCACACCCGTCGATATACGAGGACGTACATTGCGATCACGATTTCTGTTCGACTGTCGGTCCGTCTGCCCGTCTGTTAAGTTTTGCTTGTCCGTGCGATATGTCAAGTTCCATGTCACGGATTGGTACCAAACTCTGGGTATACCTTACCTATGGATAAAAGAGGAATATATGTATACTGCATGGATTAGCTCATCCTCTCTAAAACCAGGGGTATCTCTATCTCAGGTACACAGGATACACATGGCAATTCATGGAAAATGCCACCATAAATTTCAACCCATCAACAATTTATCACCCTGTGCATAGTTACCAATCCGATCTTTGTTTAACGCGAACATGGTATGGTATCATGTGACAACAGATTCGTATACACTCAAATTGGAAGGAATGCGGTCTGCCATGCAAGATGGTCAAGGGTTCGCCTTGAGTCGACATCGGGCCTTACAGACTAATCTTTTGTGTTAAATGCCGTCATTTTCATCTGACGGGGATACAGCTCACCAATCCCCAGTGTACGAGTTGTCACAGCGACACAGCTCATCAATTACCAATATACGAGTTGTCAGAGCATTTCCATCATAGCTCTCTGGATTTGTATCTAATACCGCTTATGCCGGTGCTAGGGGCCGTGTGGGCATGTCATCCAAGTTGCCACATGAACAGGTACAATAAAAGCGTACCTGAGACACTACACATATCACGAATCGTTAGATTCTTGGTATGTGCTTTAGAATAGGTTAACCAGAAGACTATACTGTGAAATCATGTGACTCTGTCAGTATGTCGGCACCTCTTCCCACTTCCCTTATATGTGTTGTAATTTGGTTCAGAAAGAAACCTCACAGTTGTGAAGCTGGGTTCGACCATGCAACTGGGCTATTACTTCATTTCAATCCATGTAGCTGTCCAATCTGATTAAAACCATAACGAGATATAAACTGACGCAAATTAGTTATACTGAGAACCTGACACGAAGTCGATCGTTATAACGAGATACAAAATAGTTATACCGAGAACATGACACAAACTCCATCGTTATCACGAGGTACAAAGTGGTAAACTAGTTATACTGAGAATCTGACACAAACTCGTTATAACGAGGTACAAACTGACGAAAAACTAGTTATACCGAGAACCTGACACAAACGCCATCGTTATAACGAGGTAGAAACTAGTTATACTGAAAATCTGACACAGACTCGTTATAACGAGGTACAAACTGACGCAAACTAGTTATACCGAGAACCTGACACGAAGTCGATCGTTATAACGAGATACAAAACAGTTATACCGAGAACCTGACACAAACTCCACCGTTATAACGAGGTACAAACGGACGCAAACTAGTTATACTGAGAACCTGACACAAACTCGTTATAACGAGGTACAAACAGACGAAAAACTAGTTATACCGAGAACCTCACACAAACTCGATCGTTATAACGAGATACAAACTGACGCAAACTAGTTATATGGAAAACCCGATACAAACGAGATACATGACGTCAATTCGTTATACCCTGAAAACCTGACACAAACTCGTACTGACAAGATACATGACTGAAACAGTAACTAGTTAAACCAAGAATTTGACACAAACTCGTTATAACGAGCTGGAAACCAAGAATTCGTTATACGACAAACACACTGACGCAGTTTTGTATTTCGTTTAAACGAGTTCCTGTAGTTTGCACAATGTACACAGCCAGAAAAAAAGGTGATACTTATCACCCTAAAATTGTGATGACAGCATCACCCCAAAAAGGTGTTGAGTTAGAGCCATCACCCTTTTCCACCATCACCTTAAAAGGGTAATGGCTATCACCTTAAAAGGGTGATCAGCAATGAGTGCAAATGTTTAGGTCATCGCCATAAAAGGGTAATAGCTATCACCCTAAAAGGGTGACGACCTGGGCCATTGGCCTAAAAGGGTGACGACATTGGCCATCACCCTTTTTCATCACCTTTAAAGGGTGATGAATAGGCATCATCACCATAAAAAGGTAATGGGCCATCACCCTTTTTCTGGCTGTGTATATCATAACAATTTCGTGTCATTATAGCGAATTTGTGTCAGTTTGTGTCTCGTTTTAAGGGAGTAGAGGACGTTCATTCTTCTGCTCTTATGGGGCTACAACATGGTGATTTGTCGAATTTTTCAAAACAAGCGGAATTTCTTAACAAGTACCCAGACATCTCAAAATCGGATATAAATGAACAATAGACACAACAGAACCATTTATGCGTTTTACTGGTGATTTGATAGTGTGATAGGACTAAGCAAAATGTTGGCATTTTAGATTCAAGGGTTGGAAGGCGCAAAGTGCTCCCGTAGTTGTAAATTATGCTGCTGACATCCCCCAAAATTCATTCTTGGTCAATTTCCACAAAATGAAACTTGTAAATGGCTAATACATGAATCTCCAATAATATTTCCGAGCTCCACCCCAATTCCCCGCTATACCCCCTCCTGGAAATAGGAATAGAAAGGCTCAGTTTATCTGTTTCACTGCTAATATTTTTGAAGAAAGTATTGTGTCCCCTTGTTTTTATTATATATTCAACAAGAACTATATGTGTTTAGTATTATATAGCAAAATGGGGGAAATTTGACCTTGGGAAGTTTGATTCATTGAGCATCAAGCAAGAAAATATTCAAAATTTCCCATGTATTCAGTGTTATGGCTTTTAAGTGATATACATGCCTTTGGCGACCATATTTCTTTAATGAGTATGATGACCCCCCCCATTTTGTTTTCATGGATCATCTTCTCTTAACCTGATGAAAAAATAGTGAAATTAAAAAAAAATAATAAAAAACCCAGAAGCGCGGATGTAAAGGATGACGTCAATCTCCTAGTGTCGATTTGGCCGAGGTAGAAATAGACACAATTTAGTCAAGGCAGTAGATGACGTTCATTTCTAGAGACATCCGCGCTTCTGGGGTATTTTTTTTTTTTTTTTTTTTCGTTTCCTGTTTCTGTTCACCAACATATCTCGGGAACACACAAACATGTGGACACAGAAGAGAAGCCAAACTCTGTCCATACTCCGGGCTGGTCACATAACCGGCGCTGTGAGGAATGTAAGTGAGTGTGAGTGTAATCCTGCATGTAACACGAACTGCGATATTCGGAGAGCAAATATTCAGGCTTTTCAAATCAAACGATAGTGGGATCGATGTTGGGTTTCAGAGTATAATCGAAGCAGTTCCCAGACGTGACTTGGCACCAGGAGCTAAGGAGTCGATCTTCATCAAGGCAGCACTGATTGAATCGCCATGTTTAGCTATGGTTATGAACTGCATAGGTTAGACAAATGGGGATATCCATGTTACGTCATCACATGTTATGCCTGCTGGGAATACGGCCAATGAATTTTAAATTAAATGACACACACTCCACGCAAGAGAAGGGTACCGAGCTAAAAAGTAAACGAGTGAAATTACTCAGATGTTCCACTGATTGCGCCCATAGTTGAGAGGGTTCACACAATTTATTCCCCAGAGGAATACAGGTAAACCGCATAGTCTTGAATCAGTAAAACTCTCCAGTCTTGAATTTGCCTTTTGCACATTATTGAGAGAGAGAAAAAACGAATCAGTTACTGGTTCATATATTTTCACATTGCCCCATCTTTCAACCTGGGAGATTATTTTGAACCAGTGATAACTGACATAATTTTATATATATATGTGCTATATTTTTCCAGTATTCAAAGAAAGTGTCTTTATGCTTAGAATAATATATTATCTGGCAAATATTACATGAAAACATGCCAGCTATCACCAGTTCAAATATTCTCCTGGGTTAAAAGATAAGGCAAATTGGAAATATACGAACCAGCAGCTGATCAGCTTAAGTCATGGGTCACTGCACAGACAGATTTTCCTTTGGTCTCCCAGTAATGTGCAAAAGGATTCTTTGCAATCTCAGTAAATTCAGATTTATTATCTTTGAATATTAATATCTGACATCAACTGTATATTTAAATCCCGTGCGAATTTCAAACTACACCTGTTAGCCAATCAGGCTAGCTGGGCGAAATAGCTTTGAATAGACGCCCCTTGTATAAATACAAACAGAAGCACGTAGACCAATATAGTAAGCAGAAAACAGAAACAGTATCCAAACAAGGCATCATGTCTAGACATCGTGCGTAAACTTCAAAGGATTTACCACCGTCGAAGAGTCTGCTTTTGTCAGACTGTAGAAAATGTCAAAAGACCTTCCGCCGGTAAGTTGTTAGTCTCCGTAAACTAAACGTCAATCAATGTGAAATTGTTTGTCGCGTCATTGGCTTATTAGGGAATCTCGTAGAATATCGGCAAAACGTTCGCACGAATATTTCATAGCGTCACATCTAGATGGTATTTCCCTGATATACTATCTTGGTTTACCAAGATTTGATTCTTTGTGGCTTTGCTCGTCCAATCTTGTGCAGGTTCTTCCCTTCCATTCGCTTACTGTGTTCTATTTAGGATCATTTCATTTCAATTTTTTTTTTATAGTGGGAGGTTAATACAAATGTAAACATTAGCTGTGAAAGCTATTGATCCGACACACAAAATACAATAATAAATAAGATCATTAAAATAATGCAATCGTGTACATGTAGTTACATCATGTACATGAACGGCATCAACCACCTCGCTGGGGGTCTAATGTTATTGGAGCCTGCGAAATGGAGCATGCGCTGTGGGGAGGTTGCGGCATGGCTTGTATATTCAGATGATTGACACTTAGAGAGACAGATGGCACAAACTACATTTACAATCGGGTACCCTCTTACACATCCATGCTGTTCACTCAATCGACTCACATTCACTTGCTCGAGTTGAGTCCCCAATGCATTTCGTGTGTCACGTCATAGCGGATAAGGTCTATTGAATATTAGAGTACGGTAACAATGCGTGGACTACAGTAGGACAGATAATGAAAAAGCAAATGGGGGTTTCTGCAATGGGGTAACTCTAGTGTCGACGATATAAGGAGCAAAAGTATGCGAAATTATTATTTCCTCGCACGAATCAGCTCGAGCACTGGCCAGAACAGGTAAACGTTACTCGTTAGATTGGAAATACATGTGTAGTTTTCATTTCAGTGTGCGTTGGTGTTAGCTGTAGAATAAAATATCTCGTTCAGAGCCGGTACGCTCGAGATCACGTTGGTGTAGTCCTGTGCATTTATTGTACCATCCAAATATTGTCCTGGCCTCGGGCATCTTTCATTTCGCGTGTAGTGGGGAAGTTTATTGGTTTATCGGTGAACGGATCAGCTATAGATAGCACAGATGATCGATACAGTTCACATCTCCTTTTGTGATTGATACATCATCACAGAAGGAAGACCTGACCTGAACAATACCGTGGGGAAATGGCGGATTTCTTTCATGACAACATGCTATCACGGATTCCGGGTTTTTGGCTGGAGCGATCGGCACGATATTAAATGGGGACAAATGCGTTGATGTTGTTGTGGCATGCGTGCGTCAGTTGCGCATGCCTGAACTCAGAATATAGAAATATTCCGTGATATGAATGATATCTGGGTTTACTGAGATTGATGGATATTACTCGAATTGAATGAGATATATGACAGTAGTATGTAAAGCGTAGATTCGATCTCAATGTGCGGCGTTTTATTTTGGTGTGGCGGTGGCCATGCTAGACCCGGAAAGTTGTCCCTATAGGGGAATTTGGACAAAGTATTTGACTGACATCTCCTACCTGTGGTGAGTGAAGTGGGGTCATGAGAATGGAAGCTACAAAAATTTCACTTGTCTTTATTGCACCATGTAAGCGTCCTGTCAGAGTCTTGTGTGCTGTCCTCGGTGTTTTATATAGGGTGGATGGAGGGTGTCTGGTTCCATGCTGCTTCAAAGATTTCTTCTTTGAAGTAGCAGGAACGCAACTTGGCTGGGTGGTGCTTAGTTGATTCGTTGCGATATAGCTGAAATATTGTTGAAAGCGACGTTAAATTCTATTCACTCACTCACTCACCCTTACAAAAATTTCACTGGACAAGGCTTGAATTATTTTTGAGATATTTGGGGCAGATCTCGCGAGATTTGAAATTTGCAAATTAAAGCTAGATCTAGTAATCTGTTTAAAACGTTCCTTCGCATGCTCCTCCAGTCGGTGCGATGCGTGATCTGCAACGTTCAAACTCGCGTATGTGCTCCGCCAGTCAGCGCGCCACTTGGCTCACCCAGTGACCGAATTTACGCTTTCACGGCACATCGTGACATTTTGCGTAGTAGAGAAAGTGAATCTTCGGTGCCATTCCGATGGGACTGCATTGAGGTGTTGTATGGCGAATGACGTCATAACTCGACACGGACGTCCGCGTACCCGCTTAGGTGGGCGGGCATCCGCAGCACACACTTCTTCCACTTCAATAGAGATATCCCATAGGGTGACGTCATCGCACTTACCTTGCGCATGCCTGAACACAGATGTAGAAATAAAGAAGGTATGATAACTGAAATATTCCGCGATATGACCGATATTTGAGTTTACTAAGATTCATTGATAATTGCTCAAAGTATAATGATCTCTATCAGATGCCCCCCAAAACAGCTCCATCGAATTATCCGAAGATTCACTTTCCCTACTACTATTCTCAAAGTAGGGTTGATCAATTGACGTGCCTGTAATACACGTATTTCATCATACCTTGGTGCATGTTATGCCATTACTTTGGTCTGACGAAATTGGTAGCAAAGACATCTCGTGTAACACCAGCATAGACGAGCGCAGTATGTCCACTTGGTGTTAAATGGAAGACTGGACATTGCTCAACTGTTTGCTGACCAGTTTGCTTTTGTCATGTCAGGGTGTAACAAACCCAATCAATCTACCAGTTCCAATTCTCTTATTTTTTTTCATTTTTTTTTTCAGGAGATGATGGCATGTTACAAAATGGCGGATCCGTTGTATGTAGCTTATGTCTATGGCCCACGAATACCCGACTACCACTTACGATAGTGATGCGGGTATTTGCTTTGAACGTTCATAGGCCAGTGAACGGGTGGAAGTCTTCTAACAATATGTCGATAGTGAGAGCATATACACGCTTGTGGCTTCAGAAATTGATTGGACTGGTTTCGCGACGTCGGCGGTTAGCAGTCGCTTCTTCCGTATTCCTCTCGATAGTGCTTTCCATTATTTTAGTGGTAAATCTACGTCACACTAACATATTGTTCGTGGGAAAGAGGGGCCTAGTCAGCATAACGCTTGGTTATGTGCGAGAATTCGCCCTGGACACCAGGCCAAATATCTCTGTCTTTCAAGTGGAGGAGCTACCACAACCGGGTCAGTTGGGAAATTGTTCCTACAATAAGCACAACGAATCCGTACCCAGATGGGGGACTACAAATTCGCATACTCCTAAGAGTGCCGACACAAAGGATATTTCATCACCATGTTGTTCGCTATGGCCGTCACACGTAGGTAAGATATACCGCCAGGTGGGGCGGATTCGTTCATCTCCGGGTATGTCTAACTGCCCGGACTATGTTTCATCCCGGGCGGTAGGCAAAACCTATGGCCAACGGAGGTCAGTCATATAGATGTCAGGAACCACAATTCACAAATGCTCTTGTCGTGAACCCAAGGGTGCGAAGGTTCAAACGAAGTAATGTTTCCAAATAAAATAAATACATAGATCTTCGTTTTGTTAACAAATATCACCTCACACCAGAATTATATTTTTGTAACAAGGGAGAATCCTTTCGCCGATTGCACCCGAATTCAGAATTCGATCCACCATCAAACCACTGACCTCCTATATTAATTAACAAAACGTTATTTTTATGATAAAAAGTCATTTTCGATTGCTTTATTATCGTAAAATTCTCATGTCCTTTATATCTAATGGTTGAGAAGGCCTTTGAATTTGATCTTTCCCGTGTAAACCAGCAATATATTCAAGGGTATAGAAAGATATCAGAACCCTCTCTCTCCCGGTTGCTCAAAGTGCTTGATCTCAACGAAATGAATAACTTATTTCTGTGTTCAGTTTCAGGTATAAAAAAAGTTAATCTAAAAAGTATCTCCTCTCCTGAACTGAAGAAAACCTTCTGGTACCTCCGTTCGGGCGGTAGATGGCGCCCTAGTCACTGCTCCACCAATCACCGAGTCGCTATTATCGTTCCCTATCGAGACCGAGAAGAACACCTCCTGATCTTCCTCAATCACATGCACCAGTTCCTCCAAAGGCAGCTTCTGGATTACGGCATCTTTATTATTGAACAGGTTTGTACGAGATATATTTCATAGCGATCACAAAACTATGTAGTCTTGAACTGGAAATGCACAGGGGGTTTCCTTCTACTTAACATAATTTGTTGTTCAAGTGGACTATTTCTTGGGAGTGGTTAAAAATTAATACATGACTTACCGGTCGTCTGAAAGTGGCAAAAAAGAAGAGTTATTGTCCCTTTTTCAAGAGCAAGATTCGGATATGGCAATGCCTTCAACATGAACCTCGGGGAAAATCACCGTCATAAGTTTGTTTATAGACAGTGTCACAAGCTGACTGGGACCTGAAATATCACTGAACTGTTCTAGAGTGAAAGAAGTCAAGAGATATCATGTAAAAAATCCGTTGAAATAACACTTTTCAGCATGCGTGAAGCAAAAGTTTACTCTTGTTCGCATTTCATTATGGGAAGGAAACATGGCGGTTTTTGCTATTTTTAGACGATCGGCAATGTGTGTGTTATAATACAACGAATATGACGTAATTTATCCTGCATTATGGAATAAAATTTACTTTCTGGCACAGCGATAGCCACCGTTCATTTTCTAAGCAATCTTTGAAAGTAAAGTTCCAGCTTCCCTCTCACCCCACAACAGACTGATGAGGGTCCCTTTAACAGGGGTCTACTGATGAACATAGGCTTCCAAGAGGCAATGAAACAGGACGACTACAGATGCTGTATCTTTCATGATGTCGATTTGTTGCCACAAGATGACACTAACTTCTACCACTGCCCAGCCATTCCTAGACACATGTCAGTGTTAGTGGACAAGTTTAATTACAGGTAATCCTTCATCCAGGCCCCCAACACACCAAAACAGTCAATATCAATGAACCGTCACAGAAACTCTCTGATTGGCAGGATTTTCATTCATTTTTTACCCCTCAGTCATTTTGGCCTCGGGGTATTGTCGTCGCTATGTACGCCCGTCCGTCCGCCCGTACGTCCGTCCGCCCGCTCGGCTTTTACCGCATTTTAGGCAAAACTGCTTGACAACTTCTTTATCTAGGGCTAAATCAGACGCCTATCGAAATTGGCTTTCCTCGGCCCATATTTTACAGAGTTATGCCCCTTTACAAATATATTAATTTCTATTTGTCCTATATGCTTGAATGTAACCAACAGTTGAGTTATGCCCCTTTTCGGGTGCAGTTATCTCTGATTTTGTGATATATGCTTAAATCTAACCAGTTATTTATAATTAACTGTTTTTGGTACAGCTACCAAATTATTAGAAATCCTTTTTATCCAGTTGTGGTCGAGATACCTACAACAAAGTTAGTTGTCTCGGCCCGTATTTTATGAAGTTATGCCCCTTTCGGATGTAATAATCTCTGATTTTGCGATCTGTAGTTGAATGTACAAATTATATCTGAAGATCCAAGTTCAGTACAGGTGCTATATTCTGGAAACTTATTTATCTACTTGTATTCTTATCCCTCCGCCATTTTGGCCTCCGGGTATTGTCGTCGCCATTTACTTCCGACCGTTACCGCATTTGAGAGACACCACCAAATTTTTAACACTTATTTATCTAGTGCTAAGTCAGATGCTTATCGAAAGTGGCTTCCCTAGGCCCATATTTTACCGAATTATGCCCCGTTATTAATTTCTATTTCTGTCCTATATGCTTGAATGTAATGAACTATATCTGCAGAATTGTAATACTTAGCATGCTTAGTTCTATGCTCCATACACTGCAAATTGTAAATTACCTTTAGCTTGATCATCCCACATAGTACCTCGTGTATCTCTTCCCCAATTCACACTACACATATGGGTCAATCACTTGGGGAAGGGGTTTTGATTAGATCAATCTCATGTTTTCACAAGCCAATGAATATGTCAGATTTTCATTTGAAATTTTAAATTGACGAATCAAATGTTTTAAAATTTGAAGATATCCCGTGATGCCCCATTGTTCCCATGAAACTCCATTTCTATGGCTGCCAATGATCATCATGTCGTTCTGAAGGAAACATTGATTGTAATTATGTCGACTCACAAAATCTTTATTTCGTGAGATGTGAACTGGTATCCAGGGCCGGATGACTGTTTGATAGGCTCACTGTCGACAGACATAGGCGGTCGTCATTTGGTTAACCAGCATGTTGACATGATATATCGGGTGATTTGTGGGTTATAATCCTACCTGAGCCACTAGGTGAAGTAATAATTCCTTGTATCTTGATCTTCAGAATGTTTTATGTAGTAATTCAAGTGCCAATTTGATGACATACATACATCGATATCGACGTCCACTGACTAATCCTATATCTCTGTTTTCAATCCATTCCCTGTTTGAATGGACGAAGGTGCGCTTGACGTCTCTTTTTAATGTCGATTTTCATGCATGAATAGTCATTTCCACATCAACTGTTTATTATCCCCATAACATCAGCATTACTTCTTGATTAACCTGACACAGGGCTGCGTATGATGATATATTCGGAGGTGTAACCGCTCTCTCCAAAGAACACTTCCGGTTGGTGAATGGTTTCTCCAATACTTACTCGGGATGGGGTGGAGAAGATGATGACTTGCTCAAAAGGTGGGACATGAGATAAAATCAATACATAGAATGTGTTGCAGAGGAACCGGAAAAAAGCTATTTTCTAAATAGATTATTGGAGAGGTATTCTGGAAGATGGGAAATAGTGACAACACTAATTGATGGACTGACAATTTGTTTGGTTATTTTCTAAATAATCTGTTTTGCAGAGTCTCTCCTGAAAAGAGACCATATATTTGTATCATTATCCATTTCGATGTCCTATCGAGGAATTACCTGGTCACCTGCAATTCCAGGAGTTACTGTTATTAAATGGCGGATATCGTAGAGCTGGGAAGGAGGCGAAATACTAAATCTCTGTAGATAAAAAACAGACCAGGTAGTGTTGCTTTACTATTTCTACTTTTTATTTATTCACATATATCGATGATTTGTTAGTTTACGCCTCTTTCAATAACTTTTCTTGGTTGTCCATAGGGCATTCAGCAAGAACTTGCGAGTAGCTCGATACCCATACAAAGTGACTACCTACACTATGCTTAAACACATGCACGCCAACGAGAATTCGAACAGGTAGGTTTTTAAATAAATTGGATACGGATTTCTCACGCATTAAAACTGACTAACTGCCAAATACGTGTCCGCCAGTTCACATTCAGTCTCTCTAACAATACACCAATCTCGCATGCAAAGCCCTGTCTCTCTTCTTTTGCTGGCCGAGGAAGTGGAGACCTATGCGAAAGGAAAGAATGTCGTCGGATAAAAGTCCACTTTTCAGCTGTTTCTCTTTGGAGAAATTTGTCTTACCGGAATTGAAAATCAGGAAAAAATATCTTTTGTCTAGGTCATTAGATAGGAGCCGTACATTTTTTCCTACCAGAATTGTTTTCCCTTTGTATCGGTTTCCATCAATTTATTGATAGTGGGTGATGCTTTCATGTGTTTGGATTTACCGAACGTGTCCTACAATTCGTCTTGACTGAAAATTACCCTCTGTCGCGGCCGTCCAGCAAGTGTATTAGATGTAACTAATGTGAACTTTGACCTGATGATCTATTTCAGTCTTATCTATTTTGGTGGGTCTTATGTATGTTTGCTAACCCAACCACTGTATGTTGTGTACCGGACACTGTCGTATCCTCAGTTTCGAGATAAGTGAGTTCCGATCGAATAACACTGAACCACTGTCCTAGTTCCAGTCGGAACTCTTATATATGAACCCTTATACCCTCCACTTCCCTTATATGTGTTGTAATTTTTACCTGTATACGGCGAGATTCTGCTGGTGGACGTTTCGTCCCCGAGGCCCGCCCCCTGTACAGACCTTTTGGTCTTTGATATATGTTGGCATTTGTGGGAAGTTGATGCAAGGTCGACATCGGGCCTTACAAGCTAGTTTTTTTTTGTGTTAAATGTCGTCATTTTCATCTGACGACGATACAGCTCACCAATCCCCAGTGTACGAGTTGTCACAGCGACACAGCTCACCAATTACCAATAAACGAGTTGTCAGAGCATTTCTATCATAGCTCTCTAGATTTGTATCTAATACCGCTTATGCCGGTGCTACGGGCCGTGTGGTCATGTCATCCAAGTTGCCACATGAACAGGTACAATAAAAGCGTACCTGAGATACAACACGTTTCACGAATCGTTAGATTCTTGGTATGTGCTTTAGAATAGGTTAACCAGAAGACTATACTGTGAGGTCATGTTGCTCTGTCAGTATGTCGGCACCTCTTCCCACTTCCCTTATATGTGTTGTAATTCTGAGAACAGACCTGCTTGCACGATACGCGTGTTTGCCGAAGACGATGGGGTTTATGCAAGTAATTGAACATGTAGATGAGATATTTGTAAGGATTCGAAGTATAAGATTTTCAAAGTAGTTGTGGATAACGTTAACAACTTCGATTATATGCTCATTTGGGCGGTATTTTTTTACATACGGCTCGGTCTCTTTTTCTGATATGCTGTCGAGTTGTCTTTTGCCTAATTTTGCCTCGCCTCTGTTGACTCATAGGCATCTGATTCATACTTGATTCCCGTGTGTTTTTTTCCAGAAAGTTCTCTCCATCTATACCCTATTAGTACAGATGAAGGGTAGTGATGATGGTCGCCTTCCGGGTGTGGAGGCTAAGAATGTCCCGTGGCTAAGAGTGTCCGGCTCCTATCTTCTAACCCAGCTAGGACGCTTTTCTTCATATTGGGGAAAAGTGTCCCTCCTTGGTTGCAATAGAAAATGATATGAAAAGGGACACTTATCACCAGGACATTCTTATCCATCACACCGGTTCTTCCAAAATGTGTGCCACTCCCGGACCGGTGTGGAGGCTAAGAATGTCCGGTGGCTAAGAGTGTCCGGGTCCCATCTTCTAACCCAGCTAGGACACATTTCTCCACATTGGGGACAAGTGTGCGTCCTTGGTTGCAATAGAAAAGGATATGAAAAGGGACACTAATCACCAGGACATTCTTATCCACCACACCGGTTCCGAGTGCGCTGTAGGTGGAAGATTGTTAACAGTCCATGGTACATGATCTAGTTATTTTGTAAATACGCCAGTTGGGGAGGTTTGAGGTGGCTCTTCCTTTACTGTTGGTGAAGTCGATACCCTTGTTACCTCGTTTTGGTGACTTTATCAGCCGCTTATGCCACTGCTTACCACTCACACACTCATCCGTCGTCGTTCAGTTCGCTTAGGTCGGACATGCTCGATATTTCTTTCCAGATCGATTTGGATTTAAACCTGTTTCAGCATCGTTCTGGATCGAGTCAACTCGTGGGGCGGTGTATATCGTCCTAACCAATTACAAACCTCTGGGTGTGTTTTATCCACCGCTTGGTTCGTCTTAGCCACATTTAGTTTCTGATAGCATCCATATATAGAATGAATCAGCAGACGGCGGGATTTGCTTCCGCTCTCGATGCCAAATAGAACACCCGTGGCAGCAAGAGCGTTAACTCTCATTCCGTCGAGAATCCGCAGCTACTCCTCTGACTTTATTGCATGGCAGATCCTTGGAGTGCCGTACTTCTGGGTCCCACCGAAACCCGACCTTCCTTGTGGGAGAGATTACAGGGATTATGGTGGAAGTTCTTATCTTAACATACAATTTGGAACCGCGACAGCTTCACGCAGGTCATCCGCAGATTCTCGTGAAACATTTATTGGAAAGGGCGTGCAATGGACAAGCTAATTGAGACACACCGCCATCGGGCGTGACCACCGTACTTTACGCTCCGGTTTTCTGATCCCCTAGAAAGGCCCAGATGCGTATGTTAAAAAACTGTGCACCACTTCCTGGTCTCACCCTCTCACTTCCGGTGTTTTCGGCCATTGGTAAAGGGAGAGTTGTAGATGTCTATGTGCATGTGGGGTGCATAGCCTCCTCGCCTGTCACAAGTACTAAACATACTTTATTCCCCCTGCGTATTCTTATAAACCTCTGCCGGCTCAACTGTCTGATGCCACTTTCGGACTTCCGCATGGAGTTGTCCCGGTCAATCAGACAGCTTTACTGAGGGAGAGTGGACTTCTTTGGACTTCGTATATGTATGTTTGTAATTGTATGTTTTGTAATTTAATTCTTCTGCTGTGTCCATCATAATTGCGCACCTTGTATGGGTTAGTATACCGTCGATGAATAAACTATCTGTTTATTCTTCTATTTGGGATTCTAACATGTAGCTGTGTATCCTCCCCAATCCAGCTTATCCCTGACATTCTTGATTGCATGTTGTTTTCGGGTCCAGGTGCTTTCGTTTGACCTGTTCACATCCGACTGGGTTGTCGCCAATATGTTCCTGCCAATGTCTTCGTTTAGTTACGGCCACGAATTGAAATACCACTTCTATATGGACGATTGTCTCATCCGCAAACTATAGAGGTGACCGCTTCAGCACAATTGCCCTCGGTGCGGGTAGCTGACATGAGCACATCATTGGGTCTTCCTGGGTGTGACTTACAACACTCATATAAACAGTGCAACAAAAGTAAGTCCCCCCCTAAACGATGTTTGATATCTTCCAAGATATTTTCCAGATCCTGATGAATTTTTGCACACACTAGCCCAGTAACCAGCCCCACACGGTATATCAAGGATTAATACGTAGGTGTAGTTGTACGCAAATGAGCATGCGCAAACTGGGAATCGGTCCAATTTTGAAAAGTTCATGAACAGATTAATCCAGACTTTTCAATGTCAAATCGTTATTTCATCACAGAATTCGATCAACCAGTCATGAAATATTCGTGTGGTTGGGCATCCAGGACATGTCAACCACCACAAGAAATTCATGTGGTTTCACATAACGGGTTTTACGTAATTTGATGTCCGAGATGGTCAATAAAAACGGTCTCATACCTGAATATCCCATATTTCTGCCCACAAGTCTTGGGCATTCAGTTGAAGTTCTGTGGTAAACCATGCCTCGTTTATCCAATATGGATAGGGCTATTGCAATTGGTCTGTTGGAGGCTAACACCCCTGTAAAACAGGTTGCTCGTCGAATGGGGGTAACACCTAAAGCAATTCGCAAATTGCAAGCAAAGTTTCGTGCTACAGGGGATGTGAAGGATCTACCAAAAAGTGGAATTACAAGCGTCTAGTCCGTCATTCATAATCCAGCCGTCGTCCATTAGAGAATATCCGCGTCCATAATCCAAAGACCTATTCCATTTCCATATAACAGTATTAGCACCAAATTCAAAAAGACAAAAAGAGGCCCAGGACGACCACACGACGACAAGACCGTCGAATCGTTAACGTCACACTGAGGAACAGAACGTTATCAGGTATGAGGGCCTCGGTGTGCCACAAAAAAATCGAATACCATTTTCTGATGTAGCGCAGATCCAACTCGTTCCGTTAAACACGACCCACTCACTCCTCAATTCACTTAACTCCCATTCTGAATTTCAGCACGAGAGGTCCGAGATCAAATAAGAGCAGATGCTGGTGCCGGCGCTAGGAGAGTGAGTGCTCAAACAGTTAGGAGACGCCTAAAAGCCGTCGGATTGCGTGCTAGGCGTATGGTGAAGAAGGCTTCTCTGCTCCGCCGTCATAAGATAGCGCGTCTGCAGTGGGCAAGAAATCATGTTCGGTGGACCAGACGACAGTGGGGCAATGTTCTCTTCAGTGACGAAACGCGTGTCTGTCTCCGTCCGTGTGTGGCGTCGTCAGGGAGAGCAGCATGCCGAGTGTTGCGTGCAACCAGTAACGGCCTTTGGTGGTGGCAGCGTAATGGTCTGGGCAGGCATTAGTTTGACCGGTAAAACCGATCTGGTGCCGATTCAGGGGAACTTGAACGCTAATCGCTACGTGACTGAAGTTCTTCGACCACAGGTTTTGCCCTACGCAGGTGCCGTTGGGGATGGATTTGTCTTCATGGACGACAATGCGCGTCCACATCGGGCAAGGATTGTAAATGGCTTCTTCCAAACTGAAGGCATTGACCACATGCAGTGGCCCGCCAGTTCTCCGGATCTCAATCCCATCGAACATCTTTGGGATCAGCTGAAACAATCGGTCTATCGTCGAGTTGGGGTGGAGTCAAATCTTGATGACGTGAGACGCCTGCTTCAGGAGGAGTGGTTAGCCATCCCGCAACGTCGGATCGCAAACCTCATCAACACCATGCGAGCACGTTGTCGAAATGTCATCCAATGTCGTGGCGGTTACACGCGATTTTAATGATTACTGACCGTCGAGATACGGAGTCAACATGATCGAATTCTGTGATGAAATAACGATTTGACATTGAAAAGTCTGGATTAATCTGTTCATGAACTTTTCAAAATTGGACCGATTCCCAGTTTGCGCATGCTCATTTGCGTACAACTACACCTACGTATTAATCCTTGATATACCGTGTGGGGCTGTTTACTGGGCTAGTGTGTGCAAAAATTCATCAGGATCTGGAAAATATCTTGGAAGATATCAAACATCGTTTAGGGGGGGGGACTTACTTTTGTTGCACTGTTTAGTTCCAGTCCGTCCTCCCGAAGAACACAGGTTCGAGATACTACAAAATTTCCAATATTTCGGCACTATTCTCGAGGAAGTTTTATTCACTTCACTGTTTTTTTTTACCCCTCGGACAGTTTTTTCGAATGATATTATCGTCACCATGTACGTCTGCTTGTCTGTCCGCCCGCCTCCGATTTATCGTTACAACCCTATCTCAAGAATGACTATGCCAGGAATACCAAACTTGTATCACACACATATGATCACAGAGCAGAAGCCTATTGAAAATCATCGAAATTGACCCATATTTTCTCAGGTCACCAGGTAAAACTGTGTCGATTTGTCATGAATTGATTGCACCATAGCTCAACAATGACTATGCCTAGAAGCACCAAACTTAATACACATGATCTTAAAGCATGCAGAATCTGTCAAACAATACTGAGATTGATCTAGTTTTCTTGGTGAAATTTGTCCATTAATCTGTGGCTGCTTATTACCACCATATTTCTAGTATGACAATGCCTAGGCTAACTGAACTTACACTTTGGTCACAAAACAGAAGCCTATCGAAGATCAATGAGATCGACCCGATTTTTGGGTCACCAGGTCAGATTTTATTTTCAAAATGGAAAAAAAAACTTAACATATACAAATGTCAGTGAGGGTTTTAGTCAAGTAATATGAAGATTCATCAGAACTTTGGAGATGCGTTTAGATTTTTAATCCATCTTAGCGGATTAAATGTTCGTTTACATCTGTCCTTTTCTTATATTTCTCTAGGTTTGACCTACTGGAGAAGTCGGACATTCTTCAAGACTTTGATGGCCTTAGTAATCTGGAGTACGATGTCGTCTTGTTAGAATTAAGGCGTTTGTATACGCGGGTTCTTGTGAAGTTCGACCAGGTCAAACTACAGAGAATGTATAGATTTCTGAAACATGTGGAGGAAATGAAGGCAAACAAAACAAGACACATTACGAAACGAAAGCTGAGATAGCATGGAGGGCCGAGATGTCGTGTTCTAAGGTGAGATGCACCATCAGATTTCAGTTCCCCGATCAAATCACAATCACTTAAACTCATCTCCAACATTTGTCTGTACGCAACTTCTGCAGGAAGCCCATGGTGTGCAAGGAAGTCTTCAACTATATACCTGAGAGTGCCCGGTTACGTTGTCGGCGAATTGGCAAAGATGTTCTTCTCAGACATGCAGATTTTTTAGCCCACCATCACCAGATGGTGGGCTGTTCCAATCGCTTTTCGTCCGTGGTCCGTCGTCCGTCGTCCGTCCGTAAACAATTCTTGTTATCGCGATTTCTCAGGAACTACTTTATGGATCTTTCTGAAATTTGGTACACAGGTTCCCCTTGGGGTCTAGTTGTGCAGATAGCTTTTCTGGTCCGATTCGAAAATCCAATATGGCCACAAGGCGGCCATCTTGGATTTCCCCATAACACCTTGTTATCGCGATTTCTCGGGAACTACTGCATGGATCTTTCCCAATTTTGGTACACAGGTTCCCCTTGGGGTCTAGTTGTGCAAGATCTCTTTCTGGTTCGATTCGAAAATCCAATTTGTCCACCAGGCAGCCATCATGGATTTCCCCATGAAACCTTTTTATCGCGATTTCTCAGGAACTACTTCATGGATCCTTCTCAAATTTGGTACACAGGTTCCCCTTGGGGTCAAGTTGTGCAAGATACCTTTTCTGGTCCGATTCGGAAATCCAATATGGCCACCAGGCAGCCATCTTGGATTTCCCCATGAAACCTTGTTATCGCGATTTCTCAGGAACTACTGAATGGATCTTTCTCAAATTTGGTATGCAGGTTCCCCTTGGGGTCTAGTTGTGTAAGATGCCTTTTCTTGTCCGATTCGAAAATCCAATATGGCCACCAGGCAGCCATCTTGGATTTCCCCATGAAACTTTTTGTCATTTCTCAGGAAGTACTACATGGATCTTTCTCAAATTTGGTGCACAGGTTCACCTTAGGGTCTAATTGTGCAAGACACCTTTTTCGGTCCGAATCGGAAATCCAATATGGCCACCAGGCAGCCATATTAGATTTCCCCATGAAACTTTGTTATTGTGGTTTCTCAGGAAATACTGCATGGATCTTTGTCAAATTTGGTACACAGGTTCCCCTTGTGGTCTAGTTGTGCAAGATAACTTTTCTGGCCCGATTCGAAAATCCAATATGGCCACAAGGCGGCCATCTTGGATTTCACCATGAAGCTTTGTTATCACGATTTCTCAGGAACTACTTCATGGATCTTTCCCAAATTCGGTACACAGGTTCCCTTTGATCTAGTTGTGCAACATACCTTTTCTGGTCCGATTCGAAAATCCAATATGGCCACAGGACGGCCATCTTGGATTTCCCCATGAAACCTTGTTATCGTGATTTCTCAGGAAGTACTGCATGGATCTTTCTCAAATTTGGTACACAGGTTCCCCTTAGGGTCTAGTTGTGCAAGACACCTTTTTCGGTCCGAATCGAAAATCCAATATGGCCACCAGGCGGCCATATTAGATTTCCTCAGGAAACTTTATCGTGGTTTCTCAGGAAATACTGCATGGATCTTTGCCAAATTTGGTACGCAGGTTCCCCATGTGGTCCAGTTGTGCAAGATACCTTTTCTGGTCGGACTCGAAAATCCAATATGGCCACAAGGCGGCCATCTTGGATTTCCCCATAAAACCTTGTTATTGCGATTTCTCAGGAACTACTGCATGGATCTTTCTCAAATTTGGTACACATGTTCCCCTTGGGGTCTAGTTGTGCAAGATACCTTTTCTGGTCCGATTCGAAAATTCAATATGGCCATAAGGCGGCCATCTTGGATTTTCTCCATGAAACCTTGTTACCGCGATTTCTCAGGAACTACTGCATGGATCTTTCCCAAATTCGGTACACAGGTTCCCCTTGGGGTCTAGTTGGGCAAGATGCCTTTTCTGGTCCGATTCGAAAATCCAATATGGCCACAAGGCGGCCATCTTTGATTTCCACATGAAACCTTGTTATCGCGATTTCTCAGGAACTACTTCATGGATCTTTCTGAAATTTGGTATACAGGTTCCCCTTGGGGTCTAGTTATGCAAGATGCCTTTTCTTGTCCGATTCCAAAAATCCAATATGGCCACCAGGCAGCCATCTTAAATTTCCCCATGAAACTTTGTTATTGTCATTTCTCAGGAAGTACTTCATGGATCTTTCTCAGATTTGGTACACAGGTTCCGCTTAGGGTCTAGTTGTGCAAGACACCTTTTTGGGTCCGAATCGAAAATCCAATATGGCCACCAGGCGGCCATATTAGATTTCCTCAGGAAACTTTATCGTGGTTTCTCAGGAAATACTACATGGATCTTTGCCAAATTTGGTACGCAGGTTCCCCATGTGGTCCAGTTGTGCAAGATACCTTTTCTGGTCTGACTCGAAAATCCAATATGGCCACAAGGCGGTCATCTTGGATTTCCCCATAAAACTTTGTTATCGCGATTTCTCAGGAACTACTGCATGGATCTTTCTCAAATTTGGTACACATGTTCCCCTTGGGGTCTAGTTGTGCAAGATACCTTTTCTGGTCCGATTCGAAAATTCAATATGGCCATAAGGCGGCCATCTTGGATTTCCCCCATGAAACCTTGTTACCGCGATTTCTCAGGAACTACTGCATGGATCTTTTCCAAATTCGGTACACAGGTTCCCCTTGGGGTCTAGTTGTGCAAGATGCCTTTTCTGGTCCGATTCGAAAATCCAATATGGCCACCAGGCAGCCATCTTGGATTTCCTCATGAAACCGTGTTATCGCGATTTCTCAGGAACTACTTCATGGATCTTTCTCAAATTTGGTACACAGGTTCCCCGTGGGGTCTAGTTGTGCAAGATACCTTTTCTGACCCGATTCGAAAATCCATTTCTCAGGAACTACTGCAAATTTTCAATCAGTTTTCTTAGTCCAGTGAACTGTTTCATCTGCCGACGGGTCGGCCACATGAAGGGACGTCACTCTTGTGACACAATGTTACAACTCGACAAATTTAGACTACTGCGTGTTTTGATCCAAGGAAGATAATCAGGATTCAGACACTTCCGAGGTTTCAACAGTACTGCGCGGATCCCTTCAGTATTAAGTATTGTACCATGTTACTATTTTTGAGCATGGTATCTTAAGAGATATCTCGAACTAGCCCAATAAACAGAACAGAATTAGCATTCGTTAGTAGTAGTGGGGCCCTGCTGTCCTTTGACCAATCAGAATTGAGAACGAAAGTAGGTCAAGTATGACGCGTTTGACGTCATCCTGTGACGTAATTAGGACGTGGTTGTAAGAAACCGGTTTAAATTATTTAAACCGGTTTATGTTACGTAATTAGGTCATGGTCGCTCGTAAATAGGCCGATCACGTAAGAAACCGGTTTAAATTAAGTCGTAAGAAATCGGTTAAACCGGTTTAACCGGTCGTAAGAAACCGGTTTAAATTATTTAAACCGGTTTATGTTACGTAATTAGGTCATGGTCGCTCGTAAGTAGGTTGATTACGTAAGAAACCGGTTTAAATAGGGCGATATGATGTCTATTTTTAGCAGTGATGTCTATTTTTAGCAGCCCCTTTGTTAGCTAACAATAAAAACATCACGTGACCCTTTGACGGCTAAAAGGAGAGAGTTTCCGAGTTCAGTGGTCACAGGCCTCTGGCGCACGAAGGTGCGTTTTTACGTAGTTGGTCGATCTCCTGTCTCGGTAGACAATGGATGACGAGAAAACATTTGATGAAGGTAAGTTCGCATTATCAATCATTCCTTTGAGAACAAGCGGTTCGTTTCTTAAAAGATCTATTGGTCTAATCATAGCGTATGTTGAGAGAAGGTCTTTCATATACTATAGACTGACACAACACGATGTATTAGAGCAAATGCCATGTATAGCTAACTGACCGTGCGAGTTAAATTATGGACCTCGGAATGTCACAGCCGAGCGCACATCTATTACCGCAATGACACACGGGTTAACCCTGTACCCACAGGCTACACATTTTAACCATTGTCACACATGAGCGCGTCGGTATTGTCCCACGTGTACACGGGGAAACGAGTCCGGTGATTAAGCTTAACCTAGCGCAGTGCGTTTGTAGATGCACACGGTAATCACCTGTCCGACCTTGAACATTTAACGTATTGTCACACATGAACGCCCATCTATTGTCATTCTCTGTGCGCACCGGTCCATTAAGTTCAAATAGTGATATATTATGCGTCGATATTGACATCAATACCATTCAAAAGACCTTTATTCGGTGCCCCTAGCATTGTCTCTGTACAAGGGAGAAAATTGAACTATGTTGTCGTGGACTAAAATAGGCCAACTGTTAGCTATGCACCTGTCTCTCTGGCCGAGTTACTGTGAGAATAAAAGAAACGTTTAACACTCTTTCTACCATAATTATTTCAAGAAATTCGATAAACTCATATAACATAATTTGACAAAATCAAAGATAAATTTTTACCGTATTAGCGTCGCTAAAATTATTGCCTCTCAATCGAACGTGTTATTTATCCGACAACTTACACTATTGTGCAAGTCACCAGCACACTAGCATTGTTTTACAAGTCACCAACACTCTAGCATTGTTTTACAATACAATACAGTAAACACACACGGTGAGCATTGGTAATGATCGCTCACGATATGATGACTATTTGTATCGTGTTCCGACGAAGCGTAGCGTCCGCAAAAACGCCCGCAACGCCCGCAAAAGCGCCCGCAACGCCCGCAAGCGCCCGTTTCAACGCCCTTCGATATCTGAGAAAAAGAGAGAGATCAACACGTTCACAAGTTTTCATATATTTTATTATCCTCAATGTTATGCCGTACCCAAGCTGGGGCCGCTATGGGTATGTTTACAATTCATAACGTTGGAGTGATATCAGTTTTAATCACGCTCTTGTCAGTGTTCGTGAATTCTTGAAGTTCATCTAAGGTCATCAACATCTTTTCGCTTTATTTCTTTATTTCAGCATTCGACAGTGAGCTTCTTAAATCACCATCAGTTTTCTGATCATTATTATTCGGTGTACCAAGTCCTAATCAGACTCGCTATCTACCAATCCGGGAAAGTCCGTGGGCAACATGTCCTTGAAGAGCTGTTTCCGCATCTTGATGGCGTTTTTTAGGGCCTCTCTTGGAGGTAAACCCATATCCTCTTCTAAGTAGCTCTTTGTTTTCATGATGGCCCTGTGGTTACGATCACTTTTCATTTCAAGAGGGATCAAGGTATAGTTTTCATACAGAGCCATTGCAGATTTTATGATTCGTGGTTGCATGTTGATGTAGGCCTTCTGTAAAGTCTCTTCATCCTGTCCATCTGCCTGGATAGTAGCGGCGTGTGCGTCAATAGCCTTGTCCACAATGCGACCCCAAAATGACGGCTCCCCTTCGTCCGTGTCTGAATCACCCAAATTTTCGCTTTCCTCGGATGAGCTAGTGCTGTCCGCATCAGAGCATGAGTTTTCAGCGCTGTCATCGCCAGATGATGAGCTCACAGTATCCGTATCATCGTGTAGACTCTCACTGTCTACATCAGAGACCTCGTCGGTGTCGTCATACCCATGAATATTCTTCCTATGTCTGATCATATCGTGGTACCTGGTGAACGATCGGTGACACTCTGAGCAAGAATAAGACATGTGGAACTGAGTGACAAAAATGAAGTGAGTTAGTCTTTCTAATAGGGCTGTATTTATGAATGATTGTCGCAGCGCCATCTATACACCGATAGGAACTCATGTATCCGATTGGTTAATAAGCCTTCATGGCGTAATGCTTTGACATATCACTCTCCCTTCACGTCAGGCGCTAGCATCCCTCATCTCCACCAACGTCCGGTAGTAACAGGCGTTTGCGCCCGCAAGCGTCCGCAAAAGCGCCCGCAACGCCCGCAAACGCCCGTTTCAACGCCCTTCGATATCTGAGAAAAAGAGAGAGATCAGTATATTCACAAGTTTTCATATATTTTATTATCCCGTAAAAGCGCCCGCATACGCCCGCAAACGCCCGCAAAAAGCGCCCGCAACGCCCGCAAAAGCGCCCGCAACGGCCGCAAAAGCGCCCGCAAACGCCCGCAAGCGCCCGTTTCAACGCCCTTCGATATCTGAGAAAAAGAGAGATCAACACGTTCACAAGTTTTCATATATTTTACATTGGGGATAATAAAATATATGAAAACTTGTGAACGTGTTGATCTCTCTCTTTTTCTCAGATATCGAAGGGCGTTGAAACGGGCGCTTGCGGGCGCTTTTGCGGGATAATAAAATATATGAAAACTTGTGAATATGCTGATCTCTCTCTTTCTCTCAGATATCGAAGGGCGTTGAAACGGGCGTTTGCGGGCGCTTTTGCGGGCGCTTGCGGGCGTTGCGGGCGCTTTTGCGGGCGCTTGCGGGCGTTTGCGGGCGCTATCACGAGATAATAAAATATATGAAAACTTGTGAATATGCTGATCTCTCTCTTTTTCTCAGATATCGAAGGGCGTTGAAACGGGCGCTTGCGGGCGTTT
>JAVTVY010002368.1:0-33000 GCA_036873755.1 Hanleya hanleyi
CTGTGGAAAATCGCAATATAAATGACGCAGTGAAGGATATATATATCCAACTTCACTGGATTTAAAGGAAACTACAGATAGCCATATCGGCACATCATATTTAGACCTATATCTTTAAAGAATGAAGCGGACCTTCTCTGTCGTCGACTTTATGACTTGATGATTACAATTTCGACATCGTAAACTATCCCCTCTGGGCAGTAATATTCCAGTGGGACCTGCATATGGCGTATACATACCTCGCTCAGTGTTAAATGTGACGATTTTAATCAACGCCACAAAACATTGTTGCAGAAACTCATGAAACAAAGCTATACCACCAAGCGCCTCCACTCAAAGTTTCTCAATTTTGGCGATACATATCGCATGCTGATAGCAAAATACGAGCGTAGCGGGCAATATCTATGGTGTTACGTAACTTGTGTCTTATTCCGCTCAACCCGGGGCTAGGGACCATTCAAGATCCTCATGGTGCTCATATGAACAGCCACAATCAAAGTATGACTGAGATACATCATTCTCTAGATGACGAATTTACGAATATCATAAGGATTAAGAATACTGATCAGCGATACGGATTTGATATTTTTTGGAATGTCATGATGTCTTGTCGGCATCATTGAAAACTGTTGACCGCATCTCTCTTTTGGCGATACATGCCTATGTTTATGTATACTATGATTGTCTTTTTGAATTTGGTGCTAATGCTGTTATATGGACGCGGATATTCTTTAATGGACGACGGCTGAATTATGAATGACGGACCAGACGCTTGTAATTATGTTGCCTTGGGAGGTATATATGTCATCAAAGGTGTGTTCTTCAGGATGCAATAACTTCAACAAACACACCATAGCGGTCTTTTGTGGCGGGCTAATATCACATAATTGCTGAAAACGTTTTGCATCCCACACATCCATGAGCTATGCCAACTTTGCAAATGTTCGTGCGTATATACAGCCCTCGCTACACCTCCGTTGCTCACGTTTTCGAGCACAAATCCTACCCACATTCGTGAAGAATACACCTTAGCCTGCCACCAACCGCAGTAAAACCAGATAGTTTCATTATCTATTCCACACGTGACGTACATTCCTTCGATTTACCGACGTGATCAGGTCTCCTGGAAAACATTCAATGGAAAACAGATTTTTTTTAAGCCAATCCAAGGCTTCGAAGCTTCAACATTTGAAATCCAAGGTGACTGCGAGATACTGGGTGGCATTGGAGGCTCACCCTACGCCAGAAACAATTAGGTTTCTAACAGAACGGAATATTATCAAGATTATTTTATTAGAGGGCCTTTTGACAGGTATACCACGGTGTGTTATGCCCTCGAGTGACTTTCGACGTGGAAAATCAACTTACTAAGGAACAGGCAACAACCGCACTGTTTTCACAGCCAGTATTCAAATTTGAAAAGATAGCCATAACTACTTCATAACACTACAAGATTTGTGTTGCAGATGGACTGTCACAAATAAGAAATATTCAAAGAATCAATCCAATTCGCCAGAAATGCCGTTATATTTCCGAGTTGAACGTTTTCCAGATACAAAAACCATTTAGTGAAAACTGTATCAATTAAAAACAACTATTATCAACTGATTGCTTACCGACAAAAACCATGGCATCCTGCATGTACTCCCTCGTTCATCGAATGGCCCTCAATTTCATCGTGATACCTTACGGCCAATCTTTTTTCAGTCGAAACCCTAACATCGGCGATCCTTCATTTATTGAGTTTCTCTTTGGGAATGTACTTTTTAACTATATTCTGAGGAGGCTCTCAGCTGGGACCTGTCTAATTTGTGCGCGAGAGACTTGTCTGCAAGCTGTCTCGATATTTGGAGAACGAGCCTTTGAAATCGGCAAACACAAGCAATTATTGGCAAAAGTGGAAACAGAAATGTTTCATCAAGGAGCGCCAATACCCAGTAGATTTGTGGGACAATTACACGTTCAAGGCGGTTACATCACGCGTGTCATCCAAGCAAGAGTTTCATTCAGTCTACCGATAAAAACTCACCAAGGCTATATCGATTTCACTA
Source organism: Hanleya hanleyi (assembly GCA_036873755.1). Lineage (NCBI taxonomy): Eukaryota > Metazoa > Mollusca > Polyplacophora > Lepidopleurida > Hanleyidae > Hanleya > Hanleya hanleyi. The sequence goes on from JAVTVY010002368.1 coordinate 2,052, forward strand.
CAGTCTCGGCAAGGCGTGATTCTCGTCAATGCTTGAAGTAATTTTGTTAAAATAGATGCTGTATTCTGTCCCCTTCATTCTCTCGAACTCTTCGCGGGTTGTTTTTTTCATCCTCTCTCGTTATTTCTTTTTTCTTCTCTTAAATTTATTCTTAAGAGAGCTGAATCTTCTATACTTCACATATGTTGGTAATTTACTTGAGCAAGTGCGCGATAAGCTTGTCGATAATTCAATGTGAACCATTTTGCGATAAAAACTTTGATCTAATTTATTGGCACTTAATATCAAAGTAAATGCGCTAATGAAATTAGTCCAAGAAGTCCTGGAAATCTTAGAAAATTTGAATAAAGCAGCATGAATATTCTATGTGTAAGAAATAACATCCAGTGGTCGCCCGTCATCTATGGTTGATTTCCGTATCCACAGTCACAAATCCATAGTCGTGAGCATGAATTTAGGCAGTAATCTTCATTAGACAGGAATAAATCTTCATTAGACAGGAATAACGATACCACAAAATATCAGTAGAAAATTGAAAAAAAATAAAAAATATACTAGTTTACTGCAAGAGAAAGGTGGATTTACTGTTTTCAATTATGCCAGCACGAAACTGATTTAAACTATGATAAATCCTTATCACTGACAAGTATTTTAAGCTGTTAGTATGGAATTGATATCAAGCTAGTTTCTTGACCGTGACATGCGATCAATATAGCTATTAATGATATCCACATGAACATACCATACCATCTCAGCATACATAACTGAACTTACCCATGGCTGGATGGCTGGAGTATCGGAGAATCTTCACGGGCATGCATGTACTAGTAAGTCCCTCGATAATGCTCATACCAGGAACAGTACACATATGTATTATAAGGGCCCATTCGACCACTGTGAGATTCAGGATTGAATCTTGTTTGAATCCTGCATATTTTTCTATTATATTATGTCTTTATTGAATAAAAGCGATGATTTCTGTGGGAAGGTGTATATAATAGTATGTATGGTTGTTTAATCGCATAACTGCATATTATACATAGTGATATAATCGCATATCTGTATATAATCGGCCATACCCACGAACATTTATTAAACAAGGAACCACCCTCAAGGTGGATCTCACATTTAAACATAATCTCATCGACTGTGTAGATTTTGAGATTGTAAGAGATTCTTTTTATCAAGTAGCTACCTTAGAAGATCTTTTTTATAGGGTAAAAGAAAACTGTATTTGAGGTTTCTTGAAAAAAAAATCGGTTTGTTACATGCGTTTAATGTTACATGTGTTTTCGTTAGAATAATTAGAATTTTGTTTGAATTTTGTCGATAAAAAGCTGAAATATTGCTGTACCCGACATTAAAACTTCTCTCTCTCTCTCTCTCTCTCTCTCTCTCTCATATATATTAAATGTAAAAGGAGCATTTCCGTATGACTTTATTTTCTACGTATATTGTTGGAATCATATCTTGCCCAATGTTAGCCTGTATAATTGTATACACTTGTGCGGTAATTAATCTGTTTATTTAGGCCATGAACTCACGAACAGGCCATTGTTTCTCTGCCAGACTTTTCGGCTAGAGTAAACTCTTTGATCTTTATGGTTTACCACGCACACTGTCTGGAAATCATGGTATATTTGAGTACTGTTTCCTGATAATGTTTATATATTTGTCCGCGTGCTACCGTGTGTAATTACTGCGAGCGTGGTTTTGAAATTGTTTCAACAAGATTGATTGATTGGCTAACAAACGTAGTTTCAAATTCGCACGGGATTTATATAGCGCTGAATTCAGATATAATATTCCATGATATTATATCTGAGTTTACCGAGATTGCGTTAATCTAAATTCCAGATCATTTAAGAAATTGATATTATATAAATCCACTTCAGATGTAAAGGAAAATGATCTGTCCATTTAGGTCAGGAACAGTGTCGGACTTCGGTAGGTAAAATAAAAGCGTACCTGAGATACAACACATATCACGAATCGCTAGATTCTTGGTGTGTGCTTTAGAATAGGCTAACCAGAAGACTATACTATGAAGTCATGTGGCCCTGTCAGTATGTCGGCACCTCTGCGTTGTAATTCTTACCTGTATATGGCGAGATTCTGCCGCCCCCTGTACAGACCTTTTGGTCTTTGATACATGTTGGCATTGTGGGAAGTTGATGCTGGGTCGACATCGGGCCTTACAGACTAGTCTTTTGCATTAAATGTCGTCATTTTAATCTAACGACGATACAGCTCACCAATTCCCAGTGTACGAGTTGTCACAGCTCACCAATTAGCAATATACGAGTTGTCAGAGCATTTCCATCATTGCTCTCTAGATTTGTATCTAATACCGCTTATGCCGGTGCTAGGGGCCGTGTGGTCATGTCATCCAAGTTGCCACGTGAACAGGTACAATAAAAGCGTACCCGAGATACAACACATATCACGAATCGCTAGATTCTTGATGTGTGCTTTAGAATAGGCCAACTAGAAGACTATACTGTGAAGTCATGTGGCTCTGTCAGTATGTCGGCACCTCTTCCCACTTCCCTTATATGCGTTGTAATTTTTACCTATATGGCGAGATTCTGCTGGTGGGGCGTTTCGTCCCCGAGGCCCGCCCCATGTACAGACCTTTTGGTCTTTGATATATGTTGGCATTCTGAAAAGTTGATGCTGGGTCGACATGGGTCTTACAGACTAGTCTTTTGTGTTAAATGTCGTTATTTTCATCTGACGACGATACAGCTCACCAATTTCCAGTGTACGAGTTGTCACAGTGACACAGCTTATCAATTAGCAATATACGAGTTGTCAGAGCATTTTCATCATTGCTCTCTAGATAACTGTAATGTAAGAATGTAAGTTGAAAGATGGAAATGAATGAAAGGAATTTAAGAAAGGTTTTGCAATTTTTACACCAATTTTGCTTCATTCTCCAGGTGTAGGGGCAATGAAGCGTGGTACTCAAGTCAGGCATGAACAATGTAACCTTGGTGGGTATAGCAGTATCTCTGTATTTTGACCAATTAAGGGTTAACCTGTTCCAGATTACAAAATGACAAGCCAGTTCAAAAGCGTTTAGCCTGCAGATTTCAATCATGTTTAGAAGACTTAGAATAATTTTATATGTAACTGAAATTCAGAGAATACACAATGTATCAGAGGGCAGCGCCGTGACATGATCATATATACGTATCACGGATATATTTGGCTGTCAACGCCTCATATTGGAATTAACTTTACAGTCTTTTAACAACGGTGTAGGGGACGCAACTCTACGAATAATACGTCGATTTTGTCATGTATCCAGTATTTATTGATTAGAACTTTAGCTAGAAATGTCTATCCATATTCTGAAATGTATATGTTTGCCACAATTCGATAGCAAATACATATATAGATATAGCACCACTATACTCCATGTAAATGACCATAGTGAACATACATCTGTGCATTCTGGTGGTAACTTGAAAGAAGCTGATGTGATGACTGAGCTCACCAAAGATGATGCTAGAAATGAGCTACCCTTAGTAGCTGTGAGAGAGGGGAAGATGAAGATATTATTTCTATTTCCGAAACAGATACTCCTATGAACTTCACTTCTGATGATGATGTGATCGCGGAGTTGATGAAGCAAGCAATGAGCTACTCATGGAAGATGAAAAACAAGGTGAAGTTGATAACTGCATTCTCAACACAGATACACATATGAACTCCATAATAACGCGGTTGCTAAACACATAGATACAACTTGTGATAATGAGCGACCCGGCAGGACTTCCTTAAACCAGAGCTCGAAAAAGAAATGTGAGCTGAAGAGAGAACAGAAAATTTATGGCAAAAAAGACAAAAGTATAATTATATAAGTTGACACTTTGTTTCCTTGTCTATGTGCACGGTCTCGTGGGTTATTTCTTTATATAGACTAAAAATGGATCAGTCTCCAACCCTCCTTCAATGAAACCGCAGAGGAGTTTGGTCAAATTTAAATGAGCTTCAGTTGTTAACTCAGGATTGTGAACCCTCAGCTCTCTTTTTGAATGAAACTTTTCTCAAAGAAGCAGGTAAAAATTTGAACTACGGAAATATAATCTTATCATTCCTATGCTTTATAAGAGCATGGAAATGCAGCTTTTTAATATTTGTTAAAATGGTTGTTTTACATAGTCCTATTAATTTAAAGACAGATTTACAAGCTGGAGCAGTTCATGTTACTTTGAGTTCTGTATTCACAGTATGCACGGTGTACATACCTTCTCCGTCTTAGTGAACTTCAGAATCTTTACAATCAGCTCCCTAAACTTTGTTTATTGGTGGGTGATTATAACGGTCGTAGTAACTTTTGGGATAATGAAGAGAACTGTAAAGACCATAATGCTTTGTTTTCTATGAACGAACTTCATGCTTCTCTAACGAAAGCTAACGATTCTGATTAAATTCATTACGGTATCGACTTTGAAAACATCTACCGGTACCGGAACCTTCTCTAGAAACCCTTTTACTCTTATTTAACGGACTTTGGGTGGCAGAAGACTTTCCACCATCATGGCATAATGCCATTGTTCTACCAATCCCAAAACCTGGTCGTAACCATACATCCACATTATCGTCCAATTTCACCGACTAGCTGTGTTTGTAAAACAACGGAAGACACGATAAATGATCGCCTTGTTTGGTACCTTGAAACTGAAAAGTACCTTACTGATATTCAAGCCGGTTTCCGTAAATGTAGACCATTGACCATTCAGTAAGATTATATTCCTATGTCAAGAACGCTTTCGCACATGTGGTTTATATGTTTTCTTTTATATTTTTTTTTTATATTTAGAAGAAGCCTCTGATCATACTTGGAAACACGGGATATTAAAAGACCTTCATACTATAGGATTAAAAGGCCATTTACTCATTTTTATGTCCAACTAATTGAATTACAAGCGTCTAGTCCGTCATTCATAATCCAGCCATCGTCCATCAGAGAATATCCGCGTCCATAATCCAAAGACCTATTCCATTTTCCATATAACAGCATCAGCACCCAATTCAAAAAGACAATCATAGTATACATAAACATAGGCTTGTTTCCTGCAAGAGAGAAGCGGTCAACAGTTTTCAATGATGCCGGCAAGACATCATGATGTTCCAAAAGTATCAAATCCGTATCGCTGATCAGTATTCTTAATCCATAATATGACATGGACAATGACAGACAATTTCAAGTTCGGTTGGGTACAACCATGTCTGATCATTTCGATCAAGATCAAGGTGTCCAACAAGGTAGTATTTTGTCTAATACTATACGTTTAGTATCAAGATCAACAGCTTAGCTGCAGTTTCGAATAAATCAATTGATGGTTCACTATTTGTAGATGATTTCAATGGAAAAAAGTAAACATAATATTAACAGTGTCATGGTATTGTAGTCTATTATTAGACAGGATGCTTCTAGAATATATGACGCAAGTTTGTTTACGTGGGTTAATCACTTCGATCTTTCTAGAAGATTATTATCAATTGTATCTAAGCCAGATGATGATGTAATGCATATTCGAGAGGTTCTTGATTTGGTAGAATGTACTGGAAGTATAAATAGCGCAACACTCAGTTATTCGAGAAGGGAATTCAAACTGGCTTTATGTGGGCGCTTTATACTGTGTTACCTTTGCTGTGGATTGACTTTGGCTGCTGTGTAATCTACGTGATTGAACTGTCGGAAATTGGACATTTACTGGGACTAAACAAACGAGCAGTGTTGGACTACCAAAATACAGAAAAGTGATTTGTGCACGTCGGCACGGACTATGAAGAGATTTGTGCACGTCAACACGAACTGTGAAGTATACATCCGGTATAGCATTGAAAAGTAAGACTATATTTCACATTTATTTGTTGTATTGGCCTTACTTAATTTGTATATGATTTTAGTATTGTAAATAAATATTTGATTGTTAATCCTTGACTCCACAAACCTTTTCTGCTACGTTTTTGTGTTATCGTAAATTTGACGTAACAGAAATTGGGGGCCTGCCCGGGATCTTTGTTTACATTATAGCTGCCAGCTGATCAGCTTTGCCACATAGTTCTAAATTGATACAGCTTTGATACATTGTCTAAATTTGTGAAGTCAGGGAGTACGCTATCAGCATGTCATTTAACCCAGCACAGTTTGCCTTAGAGTCTATTCAGGAGGGATTTAACGAACTACGCAAAGAGGATTTATTCGCGCTGAGTAAATTCCTACAGATTAACGTTAAAACATCTTGGAGAAAGCAAGAAATTAAGAAACTCATTATTAAACATTTTGTTAGCAAACAAATTTGGAATGAAAGTGATTTTGATTTAACTGAGGAAACAGCTGATGATTTTGGGATAAAGAAATTAGAATTAGAAAAAGACAGAGAATGGGAAGAAAGACAGTTTCAGTTAGAGAGCGAAAAGTTAGAAAAAGACAAAGAATTAGAGAGAGAAAAGTTAGAAAAAGAGGAAAGAGAGAAAGAGAAAGTTTCAGTTAGAAATGAAGCATTTGGAATCACAGTCGCAAACAAGTCCTCCTGCACATGCACCTGTACAATCACAATCACAATTTGATGCGGCTCGTCAAGTACGTCTCGTCCCACCATTTCAAGAAAAAGAAGTTGATAAATATTTTCTGCATTTTGAGAAAATTGCTGAAAATTTAAACTGGCCGAAAGAAAATTGGAGTTTACTTCTTCAAAGTGTTTCGATCGGAAAGGCAAGGGACATTTACACTCAATTGACGGTAGAGCAAGTATCAAATTATGATACAGTGAAGGATTGAATCCTTAAAGGTTATGAATTAGTTCCTGAAGCCTATAGACAAAAGTTTCGCAGTTGTGAAAAAGAAAAGTCTCAGACTCATGTAGAATTTGCTCGTTCAAAAGAAGTTAGTTGATAGGTGGTGTGCTTCGGTTAAAATTGGCAACCAATTTGAAAGCCTGAGACAGCTTATGCTGGTAGAGAAATTTAAAAGGTGTATCCATGGTGATATTAGAACATTTCTTGATGAAAAGAATGCCAACACTTTAGATCAAGAAGCACGATTTACTGACGAATACGCTCTGACACACGAATTATCATTTGTCAATTCTGTTAAGCCAAGTTCATTCCAGCCTAATCTCTCAGGTAACAAACCCAGTTCTTTCTCAGGGCCTAAAACTTTTAACTCCAGTTACAAAGGTCAAAGGTCAAACACAAAGTCTCAGTCACCCACTTTTAACACTCAAGATAAATCTCCCGTTTGCAATTATTGTAAGAGGGAAGGTCATTTAATGGCTAATTGTTTTAAATTGAAAAGAAAACAACAAGATCAAGCCTTTCAAAAGCTCAGTAGTTTCCTCACTTCAAAATCTATTCCCAAGCAGGTTAGTGACTTTAAGATGGCCAGGGACACTGTTCCTATTAGTCCTGTCAAGGATAAGGTTGACAGTTTTTCAAATCCTGTTATGGAGATTTTGGAACCATTTATCCACAATGGTTTTGTGTCACTTTCAGGTGATTTTTCTAATGCTACTCCTGTGAAGATTTTGCGAGACACGGGCGCGTCCCAGTCTCTTTGGTTGGTAGATACTTTGCCGTTTTCTGACGCTTCATCTGCAGGCGGTAATGTCCTGATTAAAGGGGTAGATTCTGTAAAATATACACCCGTTCCGCTCCATAACGTTTATCTGTCTTCCGACTTGATTTCTGGACCTGTCGCGGTGGGTATTAAAGGTAGTTTACAATTTGAGGGTGTTCAGTTACTTCTTGGTAATGATCTTGCGGGAGAAAAGGTCGGGATTAACCCGATTGTAACTGACAAGCCTTGTTTGGATCAGATCCATGATCCAGTTGAAGACGAAATTCAAAGTTTGTATCCTGCTTGTGCAGTTACTACAGCCATGAGTAAATTGGCTGAGGAGTCTGAAAAATCTCTTAAAGATGACGTCATCGATGACGTTTGTTTGGCCGACACCTTTGTGTGTTTAAATGATGAGGCTGATAAGCCACATTTTGATAGCTAATTGGAATGTTCTAATGACAAAATTTCAAAATCACAGCTGGTTAATGAACAGCATAGTGACAAGGAAATTTCCAAGTTGTTTGACAGGGCAATAGACGAGTGTGATGTAACTCAAGAGCCTGTGTGTTACTTTTGTAAGAATGGTGTTCTTATACGCAAATGGCGACCGCCAGATGTGTCACCTGATGAGTGGGCAGTTAAGTATCAGATTGTAGTATCAAATTCATATCGTTCAGATATCCTCAGACTAGCCCATGAAACACCTCTTTCATGCCATTTAGGTGTTAATAAAACATATTACAACATTCTAAATAATTTCTGTTGGCCAAATTTAAAGAAAGATGTTGCAGAATTTTGTAGGTCATGCCACACATGTCAAATGGTAGGAAATCCAAAGCAAACCATACCGAAGGCCCCTCCACAACCAATCCCTGCATTTGAGGAAGTATTTAGTAGGGTGATTATAGATTGTGTTGGTCCATTACCAAAAACAAAGTCAGGCAATCAATATATGCTAACAATCATGTGTGCTTCAACCAGGTTCACTGAGGCCATTCCTTTACGGAATATTAAGGCAAAAACTATTGTTAAGGCCTTAGTTAAGTTCTTCACACTTGTCGGCCTACCCCAGTCTGTTCAGTCTGATCAGGGATCTAACTTCATGTCAGGAATCTTTCAGCAAGTCATGCATGAATTAGGAATAAAGCAGTACAAATCATCTTCATACCACCCAGAAAGCCAAGGCGCATTAGAAAGATTTCACCACACATTAAATAACATGATTAGGACTTATTGTTTTGACACTGAGAAAGACTGGGATGAAGGCATACATTTGTTATTGTTTGCTGTTAGAGAGTCCGTTCAAGAGTCTTTAGGCTTCATTCCATTTGAATTAGTCTTCCCTTATATGTGTTGTAATTGGTCATACAGTTAGAGGACCACTTAAACTGCTGAAGGAAAAGTTCCTAGACAGTGATCTTGACTCGTGTATTCTCTTACAACATGTGTCGGACTTTCGCACCAGGTTGACTAAAGCACGTGATTTGGCCATGTCAAATTTAAAGTCAGCACAAAAATGTATGAACTATGATAAACATGCCCTTAACGAAGTTTCAAACCTGGTGAGAAGGAACTGGCTATTCTGCCTATTCCTAGTAATCCACTTAAGGCTAGATATTATGGTCCTTATGTCATTGAAAAGAAATTAAGTTACCTTAATTATGTAATTCAGACTCCTGACAGGCGTAAACACAAACAGTTATGTCATGTAAATATGTTAAAGTTATACATAGACAGAGATAGCACTAACAGTACTGTACACCCTGTAAGTGTAGTTAGTTCTGACTCTGATAATAATGAAACTTGTGAAGAGCCCATGACAGCGGCGAAATTTCAGAACACTGACATTCTACTTAATTCGGATTCCAAGTTGTGTCATCTTGAACCAGCGCGTCAGTAAGAACTTCGAACACTGCTCAGTCAATATGAACATTTGTTTCCCGACATTCCTACTCGGACTGATAAAATTTCACATGACGTCAATGTCGGAGATTCTAATCCAGTGAAGCAGCACCCATATCGTTTGAATCCCATGAAACAAAACTACCTGAAAAAAAGAGATTCAGTATTTATTGGACAATGACTTCATTGAACCAAGTAATAGTAACTGGAGTTCACCTCGTATCCTCGTTCCAAAGCCAGATGACAGTTACAGGATGTGTACTGACTACAGAAAGATGAACACATTGACCAAAACAGACACATTCCCTATTCCACGCATTGAAGATTGCATTGATAAAGTGGGAAGTGCCAAGTTTGTGTCAAAGTTTGATCTTCTGAAAGGATTTTGGCAAGTTTCACTGACAGAAGGAGATATCAGCATTCGTTACTTCGGAGGGTCTGTTCCAGTACAAAGTCATGCCATTTGGAATGAAAAATTCTCCAGCCACGTTCCAGCGTCTCATCAACCGTGTTACTTCTGGTTTGGAAGGATGTGAGACTTACATTGATGACGTCATTGTCTACAGCGATACATGGGAAGAGCCTTTAACTCAACTCTTATGAAAAAGGGCAAGTTTTGTTTGGACCGATGAATGTGAATCAGCTTTTGAAAACCTGAAAGCCATACTCAAGAGCGCACCAGTTCTTTCAGCACCAGATTTTGATTCACCTTTTAAACTGGCTGTAGATGCTAGTGATGTTGCTGCTGGTGCCGTTTTGTTACAAGAAGTATAGATGGTGTAGATCACCCAATATGTTATTTTTCACGTAAATTTGTCAAACATCAGAGAAATTATTCTACAATTGAGAAAGAACGTTTGGTAATGATATTGGCTTTACAACATTTTGATGTTTATGTTACTTCTTCATCGTTTCCAATTACTGTATTCAGTGATCACAATCCACTTGTTTTCATAAGTAAGATGAAAAACAAAAATCAAAGATTGTTGAGATGGAGTTTGGTGTTACAAGAATACAATATTGAAATCAGACATATTAAGGGCAAGGACAATTTGATTGCTGATTGTTTGTCTCGCATATAATGTACATATGTTTGTCAACATTTTTGCTGTTGTAATATAGATTTTTTTTGCAATAATGTTTTGAATTGTCAAGAAAGTTCCAAATTTGAAACTTTCTTTTTTTAAGAGGGGGAGTGTCAAGGTATTGCAGTCTATTATTAGTCAGGATGCTTCTAGAATATATGACGGAAACTTGTTTACGTGGGTTAATCACTTCGATCTTTCAAGAAGATTATTATAAATTGTATCTGGGCCAGATGATGATGTAATGCATTCAAACTGGCTTTATGTGGGTGCTTTATACTGTGTTACCTTTGTTGCGGACTGCTGGATTGTATACTCCTGTGAATTGACTTTGGCTGCTGTGTAATCTACGTGATTGAACTTTCGGAAATTGGACATTTACTGGGACTCTAAACAACCGAGCAGTGTTGGACTACCAATATACAGAAACATGATTTGTGCACGTCGGCACGGACTGTGAAGAGATTTGTGCACGTCAACACGGACTGTGAAGTATACACCCGATATAGCATTGAACAGTAAGACTATATTTCACATTTATTTGTTGTATTGACCATACTTAATTTGTATATGGTTTTAGTATTGTAAATATATATTTGATTGTTAATCCTTGACTTCACAAACCTTTTTTGTTAAGTTTTTCTGTTCTCGTAAATTTGACGTGACACAGAACATAGTCATTACAACTTTGTCTAAATAGAATTCGAAAATGGCATATAGAAAATGGTTTCAAGTTCTCTAGAGGTAAGACAAATTGTATACACTTTTGTAGAAAGTATTTCCAGCACAAATATCCACATGTACTTACATTAGATGGAACTGAAATCAACGTGCGGTAGTAAAAGAATTCAAATTCTTAGGAATTGTTTGATCATGCATTCATGATCAAACAATATTCCTAAGAATTTGAATTCGAATTTGCACTCCATATGTATATACTCAAGAATCAATCTGATTAGCCAGGACTTCTATCAAAGTTCTGATTTTTAACAACACCCCTACTACTGTTCTCAGATGCAGTACAGAGTGTTGCCATCAGCAAAATTACTAACAGAACATTTCGAGTTTTCCAGGCTACATACTGTGAAGATATCGTTGATAAAGATATTAAATATCAATGGCCCCATAATTGAACCCTGAGGTTCCTCTTTACTGATATTACGCCAGGAGAAACTTCCCCATATGAGAACATTTCCCCCAGGCCCTGCGGATATTTTGCCCTGGACATTTTCCCCTTCAGACATTTCCCTCTCCCCCCCCCGTCCCTCCCCACTTCCAATATTCTTGTACTATGACTTCATACGAATGTATAACAAAGTTGAAATACTGACAAAACAATTTGGAGCACTTTTTTCTTGTTTTTTGTTGTTTTTTAATATTTTTCATTACTTTCTATAATTTGGCATCATTACGCCAAATGATGCCAAATTATAGAAAGTAATCATTACGCCAAATGATGGCAACACTCTGTACCGGTACATAGGTGATAACTATCACATAGAGATAAAGTACATTTATAGTATAATTTGTTTAATCTTTGACATAAGATGGAACAGCTGACCTATTGTTCTCCCCTCTCGTTTCATCTTCGCTAGCCAAGTCGACGTACATCACGTTGCTCTGTACATTAGAGCTTTGCGATGTAGTTGACTTGGCTGGTGAAGATGCTCTCGTTTAGATATAGCGAGAGTTGTATGAATCGTAGCTAAGATTCATAGCGTCTCCCTTCCCTCACCGCTATGCCGACGACAAATACATTTCCCTGGTGGTAACTCGAACATCTCTATGGCGCACTTATTATTATCTTTGCGCCCTATTGGACCTTCCTCAACTTGAGAAAATGGGCCGCCATGAATAAAAATACAGAAATGGCAGACTAAATGGCCATTCGTCGGTCAAAAATTAATTACAGACGTTAAAATTATCCCTATGGATCCTCAAAATCACCTGAAATCGAGGGTCAAGAAGATGGGCATTTCCGTCATAATAGACCCCGTGTATCATGATCATACGGAGCCGTAAAAGGGACATGGAAATTATTTTTGTCAGCCCCTATTTTTTTTTTTTTTTTTTTTTTTTTAAGTCGTTATAACGACTATTTTTATAGGGGCTATTTTTATTTTTTTTTATTTTTATTATGTCGTTATAACGACTTAATTGACCAATGAAATTGCAGCATTAAGTCGTTATAATGACTTAATCCACCAATGAAATTCCGTCTTACTTCTGCCGCTTTTATTTTGTTAGCTGACAACTCCCCGGTGAAACAGCGTTTAGATAGGCACTATCAAGGGCAGATCTATACGGGGGGTGGGGGTCAGGGGGTCCCGCACCCCCATTAGACCTGTAAAAAAAATGAGAGAGAGATCAGCGAACCCTGGAATTTCACGTAGAAATAATATCTTGAAATTATATGTAAAATAAACGAATGTGGATTATGTAATCAGAGTATCTATTGATATATTAAACAGACATCTATTTATATGGTATGTGAGCGTACTATATTTCGATGTTGAATATGCAAACATTATGGTTACGAGCGCTCCACGTGTGAAGTGTTAGTCCTGATTTGTATGTGTTTTACCAGAATGTCAAATGGGGGCATAAGGTCTGATACTTTTCAATATCGATGCGTGCTTATGCGAAACAAAAGTGAAAGTTAATCTACATACATTAAGTTCGATTTATTTTGTTTTGGTGCATTTTGACGGTATATTTTCTGTTTGTTTTGAATGAACATTAAACCGTTGCTCGATCCGGAGCTCAGTTCCCACTCTCATGTTTTTGATTGCATGGGTCTCTCCATTTTTCATAACTGGATGTAAAACTCCATGAGTTCAGTCTTGTTCAATCTATGAACGGCTGTCCCAGAAAGTGTCAAATTTACGCATGCAAACGCTGTGTTGTGGTGCATTATGATAGTAGGATTACGGCACTTGTATCACATGTGTTATTCTCTGCGAAAAATCATCAAAACTATAATCCAGTGTTTAGCCCCTCAACCCATCCCACCCTCTCCCCCGGCTCCGCCGTGCCTGAATAGGTGTTAGTAAAATCCGTCTGCATTTCACATTTTTTCGCTTGGCTGTTTAGGAGTGGACTATGGCTACCTATACAATTATCAGCATGTCTGACCCATTTTTAATTCTTTGAAGTGAGCCGCCATACCGCCTGAGCCAACGCTACAAGCTCCTCAATTATCTGTAATGGAGGGTGGCGAGCAAAACAATTTTGGCGATATTATCGGACCAACACAGAGAAGCCATGTGAATTGGCAGGTTTGGGCATAGAGTCATAGGGTTGCCTTTTAGTCGGCAGACGTCGTCAACTTTTCCCACCTCTATAGCTTACATATCTCTCCAATTTATCCAAAGTTTATTACTTCAATATCTAAACGCTGTTTTGAGGGCAGTTGTCAGCTGCATGCAGAAGTAAGACGGAATTTCATTGGTCAATTAAGTCGTTCTAACGACTTAATAAGTCGTTATAACGACTTAATAAGTCGTTCTAACGACTTAATGCTGCAATTTCATTGGTCAATTAAGTCGTTATAACGACATAATAAAAAAAAAAAAAAAAATAGGGGCTGAAAAAAATAATTTCCATATCCCTTTTACGGCTCCGTATGATCACAACATCGATTATGGTATTTTTATTCATGGCGGCCCTTTTTCTCAAGTTAATGAAGGTCCAATAGGGGGCAAAGGTAATAATAAGTGCGCCATGGAGATGTTCGAATTACCACCAGGGAAATGTATTTGTCGTCGGCATAGCGGTCAGGGAAGGGAGACGCTATGAATCTTAGCTATATGAATCGATGAATTACTGTCTGTGTCACATTACGATGGGGTGGGATTTTCAGCAATATATCGGGGCCAGTTCTTCTCAGAGAAGTGATATTTCCCACTTTATCTATAAATTTGTGCATTTTTATTCTGAAATTTGAAAGAAATCTGTTTAGAATCAAAGAAAACCTCCAACATCTAGCAACGACGTTGGGCTTGCATTGTGAATACGCGCTATGAAAATAACAGATATTAATATTCGAGATTTTTTTTTATTCTGAATAGATTTTCTTTGAATTTCAGAATAAAAATGCACAAATGACATCTAGATACTGCGAAGAATGTTACTGCTTTGAGATAAACTGGGTCCGATATTATTTTGCCGAAAATCCCATCCCATCGCCCATCGTATAAAGCTATAAACACGGTGGGAGGGGAAACAACCCTCTGAGAGAGGAAAGTGCATTCTGGGACGGATGTAACTACGATGTTGAGGGGAAAATGTCAGCTACCGGTGACCAAGGTGAGAAATGATCGCGTGTATTATGATTATTACGGGCGATAATCTTGCCGGATATTTTGCGTTGAAGGCCCATACCAACATAGATTCGGGATACACTTTCATACAATGTATTTCATAATGCATATGACCAAGAGAACGTGTACAACTCGGGCACTACATTTGCCAGAGCGAATCAAACGTGCCATATTGGACAGAAAAATAGTGATTTAAAGAAACTGAGATCACCGAGAGCTTTAGTTTTCAGGTATATGAAATATATCGATGGTGTAATCATATGCAGAACGTTGTTCAATAGTGGCCTATGTGATTAAACGCTCATTCATGGGTTTAAATATTTGGCGAATGTAACCCGTTTGCAGGGAGGGTCACACTATGAATGTAGGCGATTGTAACGCCGATGTCCAGAGTAACAGTCACTTTCGAGAACACGGCTTCGTCGCCTTTCGGTGAATGTTTTTATGTGAATGGCAAACCAATGAGACCATAAACGTGATGTAAATATATTAAAGAATCATACGTGAGATGACAGGCTGTATGGGATCATATTTTGTGGAATGATCGCTTTCTGAGAGTGAGTTCTGTGAGATGCATTCCAGAAGATTCCAGTTTCTGAGTGTGTATCACTTGCTCTATATTTCTAGTTCCATGTGAGTTACTGGTATCCCACTGTCATGTAGAAAATATCTTCTACCATGTATTTTCGAGAGAATAAGTCCTTCCAGGAACACGTGCTCTCAGAAAGAGAAAATATAGCTTGACACTGAATAGGGTGAAACAGCGGAGAAGAAACACTGGAGAACCTGGTAGGATGATAATAGCATCATGCAAATTTTGCAATAATATTTGTCCAATTGAATAACTCAAAAAACATATTAAACACCGACACCTTCTGATTTGTACATGCTATATTCTAGATCTGAATACTAAGTTCACCGCTATGTTATTTGGGTTCGACGCGGTAGCTTAGATATGATAGCCGCCGCCTTGCTACGGTAGGAGCCAGTTTCAATCGAAGCCTGTAATCAATTCACGGTTTACCAAGACATAAAACTGCGATGCTAATACTTTTTGTCCCTTCCGCTTCGAATACCACCTTCTTTCGCGCTATATATCGCCCATAATATTAGTTAGACACCATTTCTAATCATCATGCTCAGTGTTTGGGACGTTTTCTTGAACTCGCTCGCTGAGGGGATTTTGTTGGAGTGAAAAGGAGTCGTTTCTACCCCCAGGCGGAGTCTTCCTGTCCATGTTGCAGCAGACAGCTGCGTTCTTTGATACCTGGTGGAGGTTCGGATTCCGGAAGAGCGTGAGGTACGAGTCTGTGCTTTTCCGAGAGGGCGAGTCCATATTTGTTGAAAACGGCTACCGGGCCTATGTGATCGTGAGTAGAAGTGGTGTCTAACTAATATTATGGGCGATATATAGCGCGAAGGAAGGTGGTATTTGAAGCGGAAGGGGACAAAGAGTGATCGCAGTTTTATATCTTCTTATTCAGAATATACCAGTCTGTTGTAGGGCCCGACGCCGACGAAGACGAAGCATAGGTCAAAGTTACTTTGTACAGTGACGGACAGTAGCGGGGAAAATGGTTCCTGAAACGTTGAGGAATCAGGGTGGAGGATGGGTCTTGGAGATCAGTTAGTGATGAGGGAGTAGCTAGCTGCCATTCGCCATATTTTCAGCATATTTCTTGTACACGCACTCTAGCTGTGTTTTTCTTGACGGAAGTCCAGTTGTTCCACAATTAAACATTCTTTAAAATTTCCCATATAATGCTTGAAGAGAGTTATACACTCTAGAACTTTATTCTAGTCTCTCCTTCATTTTTCGTAACTTTCTACAGGTTTACGAAAGATACTCGTGCCCAAGAAAAGCTTGGGACCCAAAACCCCTCAACACATGACAATATCCTCGGATGACGCCAGTACATCTCTAGGCCTACCCGAAACCCCAGAAAATACCGTAGAAAGCGTGCCAGTAATCAAACCGTATGCCCCACAAAAGACACTGGGCAGAAAAACAACCAAAAAAACTTTGTTTTGTCAGCATGGGAACTGGAACGAATATTATAAACAAAATTTGACAGTTTTGTCCGACGTGTGTGAGAGGTTGTCTATGGCTGGCATGCTTCATGACTTTTCGTCTTTTTATTGAAAATGATGTCCGATAGTGCGCGAAGGTAAAGGTAAGTGCGCGGTAATTATGTTTGTAAATCACCATAGAAAAGTATGCGTTGTCGGCATAGCGGTGAGGGAATTGAGACGCTATGAATCTTTAACTACGTCACAGTGTCACTGTTGGGGAAAGCCGACCAGACCCTAACGCTCCTCTCTACATGGGCGTCCTGGGTCAGATCGAGTTAACTTTCTGTCAGAAATTAGTGTGATACCTCTCACAAGATGATCTGCCATTAATCTGCAGGGATATCTGCATCACCTGCTGCGTTATAAGAGCTGGTTTCATTCAGTTCTTGCGCTAATTTCAACTCCGAACACATGTACTGTACGTTTCTGATGACCATCGGGAAATTGTACACACTCTTACGGGATCACGAAAACAGTAGGAGACATGAAATGTACATTAAAGCAATCCTTGAGGTGTGTATTATTCAATAGGATATATTTGCAGGAATATTGGGAAACGACAACTTTCAAAACTTCAAAAGACCTCCAGCTGTCATGTTCAATTACCTGCTTCGTTCGCCTCAACCTCTCCGCGACGTGGTTACATTGTATCCCAGAATGCACTTTCCTCTCTCAGAGGGTTGTTTCCCCTCCCACCGTGATAAAGGTGAGACTGAATTGAATTGAATTGGCTGCACAAAGGCTGGGCTGTCCGTGTGGCTCCTCTGGATCACAGTGTATAACCCTGTCCGGCTGGGATTTATTTATGACGAGCCATCTGTGCCCATTTTTGACGTGATCGCACCGAGTCGACACGTGTGCTGAGATGGAGGTTGAGCATTTTACAATTTTCTGCGTGTTACACGTCACTTTATGGAAGAAACTGAATGAGATAATGTTCTATATTTATTTTGGCAGATCCTATGTCAAATTCAACTCCATGGATCATCTCGTTTTCATCATAATCATGTTCATGTTAGAAATTTATCAAAACTCTGTCGAATTTTACAATTAAGAAGTTGATTGTTCTTGTGGTATAGGATTTCACATTTTGGTCTGTATATTATAAAAAACTAGAATGGTAGTTAATCAAATATGACTGGTAGAGAGGAGATAAATATAAGTATTAAGAGGCGAATATTTAGGAACAAATGTTCATGTCCTGAAATGAGACTGTCCGTATTTTTGTCGAGGGGATTTCTTCGACTGTGCGAGTTTTTGATGAGTTCCTGTGCGCATTTTTGGCGTGCATAGTAAAAAGCGAAGTGCAATTACTGTGCACATATACTATAGCAATGTCTAATCAGCACTGATACTAGTGTTCATGTGTAGGGCCGAATGATGACTTAATTATTCCAGTGGGTTTCATATCTCAGAACCCACACTACGGCGCCATGATCCGTTTCATTTTCTATGTCTTATAGTTTTAAATTGTTTTAAGAATACCAGAGGAAGAATCATTCCAAGAAATATTCGTAGGCCCACAACCAGTCCGCGGAAGATCCACGAGGAAATCCGCAAAGCTCGCAAAGCCTAACATACATGTATTTCACTGCCATAAATGTAACTTTTTAACCAAATGGAGGTTCAACCTCCAGCGGCACAGGGACGTACATACTGAAGCATCGTACGGAATCGTACCGATATCGGAAATTGTCACTGAATTTCCGATATCGGAAATTGCAATTCTATTTTTCGTAAAGCTTCCAGAGCTTTCATTTTCGATATCGGAAAGTCAGTGACAATTTCTGATATAGGAAACTCTATTTCCAATATATCGGAAATTGAATTCCCGATATCGGAAATTCTATTTCTGATATCGAAAATTAAAATTTACGATATCGGGAATTCAATTTCGGAATAAAAAGCACTTTGGCTTGCCATACTTTAAGTGTGTCGACAGGGACAACACTTAAAGAGCAGTCCCAGTTTTTTTTTTACAAATTGTATTCCTTGCCAATGTCTCAGTATGTACGAAATATTGACGTTAAGGACGCAGTACATTCGAGCCAGAAATCGTCCCCAGTTTGAGGTGCCAAAAATAATCCTTTCCAAAAATAAAATATTACCTATTAAAGAAACATTTTGACTGGCATAAAGATCCACATTTTGTTATGCACAGAATAATTCCAAGACATTGAGTATCACGGTTCTCGAAGGACAGGGCCCTGAAGTATTACTGCAAAATCGCTGATTTTAGGTGAAGACGTCTAATTCTCTCTGTAAATATATTCATTTTACATTCGAACATAACAGAACTTGCCCCGGTCCGCAGCTACATACTTGAACAATCTCTTGGAACTTGATCAATCTATTGAATTTATTGACTTTGCACTCTTAATATGTTTTCTGTTCGGTCCAACGTCTTCGAACTGCACGAAAGTATACACCAATTCACGGCCTTATCTGAAAATCACGATACTCGCTGGCTTGGCGTATACATTTGTATCAAAATCTACTTTTTTCCATAGGTCATATTTTTCATATGTTCCTAGCTCCAATCACATCCTTTGGGTGGTACGCCATAGTAATATCGAAGGTTTAAATTTACGGGTATCTGTATTTTCATCTTTTGATGAATGCATATTTATTTTGGGTGTCCTCGCAAATTCTACCTGTTCAAACATGTATAAATTTACATTTTTGTTTAATATCCTGCAACACCAGGTTCAGGATATGCTGTACCGTATTTCTTGCCAATCTCAATATTTTTATATGCCGGTATTGGCGAAAATGTTATATTTCGTAATTTCTTCGTGCATGTAAAAAACTGCATCCACAGGTAATTTTAATTATTTTTATTTTT
Organism: Hanleya hanleyi; assembly: GCA_036873755.1. Lineage (NCBI taxonomy): Eukaryota > Metazoa > Mollusca > Polyplacophora > Lepidopleurida > Hanleyidae > Hanleya > Hanleya hanleyi. The sequence continues at coordinate 21,858 of JAVTVY010002368.1, forward strand.
ATGTTGTGCAGAACGGAATGTGTTCTCTCAATATTCGGTGTCGCCGGATGAAAATTTAATTACATGATTTATATTTACCGGTATATTTTTTTCATATCTTGCAGAAGCAAATTCGGAAATTGCCGTACCTCGTGCCAATCTCGATATATTGGCACAATTTTGGATCTTGAATTTTCACCTTTGTAAAATGTTTAATTTGGATTGTAAAAGCATACATTTTCGGGTATAAATTGCCTTCTGTCTTAAATTCCAAGTTCGGAATGTACCGTACTTGTCAATCCAGTGGTTTTCTCGATTACAACTTAGGGTGTCGACGTACTTGCTCAAGTTATACAGGCAATTTGTATACAGGTTTTCGTATTTTAAGTGCCGATGACTTCATGCGTTGACTTCATCTAAAATCCGAGTTTAGATCAATGAAATCTGCATGTTATGCATGGAAGTCGTAGCCAGTTCCAAACATTAGATGATTAAGTTTCGTTGTGATGTAAGGCACTCGCAAACTGAAATCACATTAATTGCACCTGTAGCGGAGATCCAAATTAGTTATCTTCTCCATAGTGTATACCTGCTTTTAGCCAGGTAAAAGGAGGAGAATGAGTGTAAAATGCAAGAGAAATTGATGTCTGGCATCGTGACATGCAATTTTTGGGCAATCATCTTTGCCCTGAAAGGGGCATCGATGTTGTCACTTCTGTCTTTCCTTTGTTGGAGGATTCATATTTCAGAAGGAGAGTGATATGTGCACAAATAACATCCATATTGTGCATGGAAACTTGGGTAGCACGTCGAAAAGTCGTACAGCGCGATTTTCTATCTCTTCACAAAGGCGCACTGTGTCACATCGAAAAGGGGCACAGTAGCAGTTATGAGTGCGCTTTGCATTTCGACCTCTGCTGAGAACGTGGAAGAAAATTACACGCTTATTTCTACATATTAATAATGAGAACTAATACATGAATAAATATATGTCTTTTATGTACTTATAAAAGTGATATTATATGGCGAAATATTCCATCCTTTCACAAAATTTGTTATATTTTCTTACTTCACTATCGCTAGAGTGAAAGCATGCGACACTATAATAGCTGTTTTTGTCTGAATTTATTTCCATTACCTTGATTATTCAGTTATGGTCAAGAATTGTCCCCAACACATGATGGTCCCTTGTGCTTGTCTTCCTATCGCCTTGAAATGTTGCCAAGATGACAATTGTTTTTGCGTGTCATCAACGATTGCGTCAGGAAGACGTACAGTTTCATCGTCATAAATATATCACAGGCGGACAGGCTTACACACTGTGTGGATGATGATGCGCGGGAAATAACGCTGGGAACTGCTCCAGGTGCTTCCAATCTGCTGCCAAATATTAGGGGGGAACGGTTGGCTATTGTATTTTTCTGTTACTGAGGAAACTGCCCAATTCCACTATATTTTGATGTTAAAATGTCCCAAATTTATTAAAGGGAAGCTTTATTGGCATGTTGTCTTATTCTGTGTAGAAACTGCAGATTAAAATTCACTCATTCTATTGTGACCACCCCCCATTTCACAATGGACTCTTTGTTCTGACCCTTTCACAGCGGCTGGATGTGTGCCAAGATTGTTCAATGAACCGCGATGTCAGAGTTCCGATGTCCTGAGTTGACCGTGCCTTGATTGATGAGTGGTTCCTTTGTAAACGTGCGTTTTATGGTCTAAATCTCTTACATCTATTTACATCTTAAGTTGTTACAATAATACTGCCGGGTAAGTTTATTTTTAGAGGTACGGAGGCAAATTTGAGTCTTGGTCATCTGTCTTTCTGTTGTTGTTGTTTTGATGCTGATGTCTTTCTGATCACTATACGGTGCTGCAAAAACGGCATCAGTCACGTTATTGATCCAAATAGATCTCTATCGGTTCCTGGGGCGATGAATTGTCACAAATTTGGGTGTAGGATGCCTGTTGGAGTCAAAATAACTGATCAAGAGCGGGAAAAGTTTTGTAAAACCAGAATCCTGGACATTTCGAAAGACATTTTGGTAAGTGACATTTCCACACGGAACAGTTCGTTCAGTAACTCTTTTTCCACATCAGTAGTTATAAGTGGACAAAAAAGTGAATTACCCTATTATAGGGTAATTTTTTGTGTGTATTTCTCCAAAAAAAAAATTATTTTCCCTAGCCACAAGTGTTTCTATCAATATTTGAAAGTGAAATAAAAAATAAAAAAAAAGTTTACAAAAATACTTACTTTCAAACCTCTTACACTGCCCTGAATATACCCTTTCCTTACTAGGAGTAGGATCACCTAACTGTGAGTGGATCATGGATCGTGTTATTTGGGTGCTTATTAGTTCAACAAGCTGAACCCTACTGACATTTAAATTTTAATTTTGTGATATTGATTATGTAGGGTTCAGCCGTTGAACCTAAATTTCCTATCGCAAAATTTTCGCCTCCCGACCTGGGTAACCGCGGGTGGATTTGCACTCATAAAAATCGATAATACCTACCTCTTTGTGCTCGTTTGGATAGAATACACAACAATGGCCCAATACACATCACTTAGACCAATACACATCAATGTCCTGATATATATCAGTGAACCAATACTCATCAGTGACCCAGTAGACACTAGTGATCCAATATCCATTGTTCAATATACAGAACATTCATATAAATACTGACCCAACAGGGTCAATTTATGTCAGTGATCCAATTTAGTCAATACTCAACAGTGGGCCAATACACACCAATGACACAATACACATGAATAAGCCAATACACAAATTTTGCCCAATACACATTGCCCAATATACATTGATAGCCCAATTCATATATAATTAACACATATCAGTGGACCAATCATTGACCCTGGCACACACTACTAGTGGCCCAATACACATTGTCCAATACACAGCAGTAATCACCTACTCAATCAACTGGGCCATGATACATGTACATCAGTGATCTAATACACATCCTGCAGTTCAGTGACTCAATCATGTCTGATTCTGTGATTTCTATAAACCTACCTACTCAAACAGAATTTCATCAAATCCAAGTCATTGTGTATGGTCTAACTTGTTCCCATAATATAAACATGTAAGCAGGGATTCATGGACGTCCATTTTTACTACCGTTAAACGGTAGTAAAAAAATGTCAACAACTGAATATAGACAGCAAAAAACTCAAAAGTGTACTCAAACTCAAAACTCGAAAACTCAATACTCGAAATGGTGCAAATCCAACTGGATTCGCGCAAGCAAAGCTTAGCTTAATGGGTGTGTTGTTCATTCAGAGAGATTTATTCAATATTTCACGGAAATTCAAGTCAAATAGCTGACCTGAATCAGAAAACTGCGAGATATCCTTTCATCTTTCTGCGAAACGAACACAAACGGAAGTGGCGGTTTTCGCATGTTTTGATGACGTAATGCGCTAACTAAACCTCGGAGACCTTTGCTCGATTATTTTTTGGGAGCCTCGAATACTCTCTGTAATGGTTCCCGACTGGCGCCAAAGACGTGAGTGTATTCTCCTTCGCTCGGCTGCTGGTGCACAGCTACCTACGTTAAACCCAACAGGCGAAAACAGTCTATATGAAGGAATTGAATGCGGTCAGCGAACACGCGGTCAGCAGACGGAAAAGTACACGACAGTGAAAATAAAACCTGGGACATTTTGGATATCATTTAGCAGATGAATTTGATTCGGATTCGTTCATAATTAGAATGACAAACAATTTTCCCTAAGACAGAACATCGGGCAAAGTAGAATCAAGCGGTAGGAAATTTATAAAAATAAAAAAGGATCGTTTTTTCAGAGACATTGCCTGTATGAGACCTGTCATGAACAACAACAACAACCCGGTCTAGCACTTTACGTTGAGAACACACATTTCTTCAGAAGTCAGTTTTTTTGAGGTCGAGATTTTAACTTTAACGGCATTGCATTTCTTGTGCATGTCCGTGACTCGAGAATTTTTGTTGGTCATCTTTATCTTTCACTGTAAAAACCATCATGGTATGAAATGAAAAAATGTGAGACAATAAAATCTGAAATTTCCTTATTTTTTTAATGTTGTTGCGTATCTCATATAAATCCATAGACCACTGTTAAGCCTAGTCTTTATATAAAGGTTCATTAATAACAATTATTTGTTTTACTGCTTTTTTTTTTTACAATGCAGACAATTCCAATATTTGTTTCATATGCAATACAAAGATACAAATGAAATAAAATTAAGAGTATATATACTTACCACTTAGCAAAAATGTTTGGGTTGAATACTGCTCATCAATGGAGATAACCAATCACTCGCCTGAACTAATTTGTGCTATTTTAGGTGTGCTAACCACCCTCCTCAGAATAAATGAGGCAATTTCAATTATTCCCATTGAGAAGTTTATGTCTAGTTGTGCAGTAACCAGCTCTAGTGAAAATTGCAACTGGTCGCAAAATGCTTGCAAGTTGGTTCCGTAAATTTGGATTCTTTAGATTCTCGCAAACTAAGTCACTGAGAATCCAACTTGTTTCTTGCAAAATTTTGCGAAATTCTACACCTGGAGGTGGCGGGATTTATTTACAGTTCCTTCGTTCTGAAGTTCGACGGCGACCATGCGATGGACATAAAGTAGGAGTCCGAGTTCAAGACATCATTCTGCTGGACAGCTGCTATATCTTACGTGAAAATCCGCTGATGATGTAAGGATTTTATAGCGTTTCTTGCAAGCGTTATATGATATATTTTTGAATGTTTATGAAAGTTTGTGATCTCTTACCGCTGTTGTTGTTGCTACAAACACGAGGTCCAAGGGATTGTTTGATAAAGACAGACAGTCTGATATCTGAAGTTGTGAAGTTGATGAGAAATTACTTGATCTTCGTATTGTTATACGTACCATGTTGTCTTTCTAAGCGAGATTCAAATCTGACCTCAAACTGGAATCTGTGCTCTTAAAGTTCTAACATCAGAATGTTTTGATATGAACTCTCTTGGGGATGATCCTGGTACGTGTCTTACCTCTGTTTATAAGTTGTATTTTTGTAGAATATTTTAACATCAAGACACTCCTCATGCATGATCGAGATGGCATGATCGGGGTCAAACATGAGAAAAATTGTCAGTAATATGCCATGGTCTTGAAATCTATTAAAATAAGTGAGCAAGTTACAATACAGAACACGTGTTTTTATTTGGTCATTCAGATGACCATTATCCAAATCACATTAGATAGCTCACCTTAGTAGTACAGAAACTGTTTGTTCTTATCTTAATTGGTAGGGTGGTAAAAACATTCAAGAACTCAATATCAACTTGTGGATGGGCCGTAAAAACTTGAAAAAAAGCTCAATTTGAGCATAAAAAGAACTCAATATTTTATATTGGGTAGAAAAAATTTGGACTTCTATGAATCCCTGGTAAGTGTACCCTGCAACTGCAAGCACATTGATTTTTTATATGCCCGCCAAAGGCGGACGTATTATGTGCTGGCGGTTTCCGTCCGTCTGTCCGTGCCTCGTGTTCAGTCTATATCTGGGACAGTTTTCTATCCACAGTTCCAATTTTTGGTGACTGGATACTCTACGGGGAGACGATGTGTCGCGTACCAAAATGAGGTCGAGGTCAGAGGTCACTGGCCTGAAAAACAGGAAATCACTTAAGTGTTCGTGTCCGGTCTATATCTGTGAACGTTTTCTGTCCAGAGTTGGAATTTTTTGTGAGTGAATACACTAGGTGAAGACAATGAGTCATGTACCAACATTGAGGTCGAGGTCAGAAGTTAAAGCTCACTGTTGCCTAAAATCAGGAAATCATTGATCATTGACAGTTTTCCATCTACAGTTCTAATTTTTGGTGAGTGGATGCCCTAGGGGGGAACGATGTGTTGCATTCCGAATGTAGGTCGCGGTCAGAGGTCAAAGGTCAGTGTGACCGAAAAATCAGGAAATCATTAAAAATTTCTAATGTTTTGTGAGTGGATTCAATAGGGGAAAATGAAGTGTCGCATACAAAAAAATTAGGTCAAGGTCGAAGGTCAAAGGGCACTATGACCCCAAAATCAGGATTTTTTTTAAAATAACATTTTTTTGTGTCAGTAGATACATTAGGTTAAGGTCAAAGGTCAAGGTCACTGTGACCCCAAAGTCGTGAAATTGTTAAAAATCATGATTTTTTGTGTCCATTGAGAAATTATGAGGAGACAGTTTGTCATGTACCAAAATTTAGGTCAAGGTCAATAGTCAACGTCACTGTGACCCCAGAAACAGGAAATTTTAAAAATGACTTTTTTTTGTGTGTCAGTAATTAGTGGGACATGATGTGTCACGTGCCAAAATGTAGGTAAAGGCCGAACGTCAAGATCACTGTGAAAATTCATAAAAATCATGATTTTTTGTGTCCATTGATACATTGCGATAAAACGATGTGTCGTGTACCAAAATTTAGGTCAAGGACAGCGGACAAGGTCACTGTGACCCCAAAATCAGGAAATCATTGAAAATAATTGGAGAGACATGATGAGAGACATTGGAGAGACATGATGTGTTATACATACCAAAATGTGGGTCAAAGATCAAGGTCACTGTGACCCCAAAATCAAGACATCATTAAAACTCACATTTTCAAATGCCTGTCGAAGACAAGGTCGTGTAATTCGATGTTGTGTTATGTCTATTCATCCATTACATTTTGAGATCAATTTGTCAAAGGTTAAGATTACAGTCCCCCAAAACTGAATCAAGTTTAGCTGACTATATGTGTTAGGTTGGAATATTCAGAGTTCTCCCCCCTACATGTATATGGCATTTGTTCTGTGGAGTTATCTCCCATGTTTAAAACAGATACATTTGGTTAAACTGTTGGATTTGAACTGTTGTGAAATGAAAACCATACATTCACTATTCTAATTTAACAGGAAGAGTGGTCTTTTATGAGCTTCATACCTGTTTATCAACTCAAGAAAAAAGGTTTACTTCATCGCTTTCTTCTTCCTTCATGAAAAATTCTCTCGCCTGAAAGGAATCCATTTGCGGGAAAACTACTATTTTCTTGTGTTTGACTATTGTCAATTTCAGTGTGGGATATGTGAGCTCTTGGCTCTTGTTTCAAGGTCAACTAGCAGGGGTTTTTCTAGCCGATTACTCATCGTGGTAATCCCGATGAGAAATTTTGAAAATTGAGTTTTAGAGGATTTTTGTAAATTGAGTTTTCCCTCAACAAATTCAGTTTCTTTTAATTTTCGATATTGGGCATGTCTATATCATTGTGTATTTGTATCTAAATAAACTTATTTTAATCCTTGAATCTTGTCCGAGTTCGCGATCCGACGTCTGTTTTCGTTGTTGTTGTTTACTGGCGCACTGTGACTCTCCGCACAAAGGTGATACTGACAATTTGAACGAATGGTGAGAACCTTTGATAGGAGAGTGTTGGGCAGTATCGCGCTCATTCATTGGACAGGCAGTTCATTATCATCCAATGAAATATAGCGTTAAGAAGATTGCCAAATACCATCTTCGCAATATTGCTGACATCATCAGTAAATGCGCTGCAAGATTCACTCTGACAGGATCGTTTGCCAGGCAGAAATTGTTGCTTCAAACGATGTTGATCTGGTATTTTACAGCTAGCTACCACTCGAAACAGAATAAAACTTGTGCACTATAGACATTAATGTACAAAATATAAGAATGCTTTGACTGCAATGACTAATGAACTGCAAAACCGTGGGCAAAGAAATTAGACACGGAAATTGAGTGGCCCGGGCTTTGCAACAACAACAACGAAATGTATCTGACGATCTCCTCTCAATGAAAAATTACCATTTTCAAGGTCATAAAATCAACAATCTTGGGTGATTGATTCTCTTTTAAGTATAACTGAAAGGCATAGTACCATTTGATTGGATTTTCAAACAGAATACTTGATAAACATCGTATTGTTTTTTCTTCTTCTAGGCAATTTCGATGGTTTTTTACTCCGCCAAAAACTACATCTTGTATACAGAAATTCGACAAAGTTAATCATGCAGTCATATTTATTTCATGTTAACTAACAATTATAAACAACTATTCCTGGAAAAAAAAACAGCTGCCTTTTGTAGTACTGAGTACGAAGCCAGATACTATCTTTGTCAGGGCAACACATTCCAAATGTTAGATACTAAGTTATTGATGCCTGCCAACGTGTCGGTCACCAGTGAAAAAATTATTCGCAGGCTTGAAATGAAGGCGGACGTGTATAATTTTCAACTGTGGGTTTGAAATTTGTTTTCAGTTATCCCTATGAAAATGTTTGCATAATTGAGTTTCTGAGCCGAAACTATGAAAACCATGGAAATATTGAGTTTTTTTGATTGGCGCGCCGAAAAATTGAGTTTTGTGAAATTCTCAAATTGAGTAGATGAAAGATTTTGGGCTAGAATAACCCCTGACTAGTTACCAAGAGTTAAGCCCATTTTAATTTATCATTCAAAATAAGATGTGATATATGTTACATTCTCAGAAGCACAAAATGATAATCGTAGACCTTTCTCTGGATTGCCAGCTACCAATTGGAATCAAGGCTAATAAACAATTTGGACCAATGTAATTCCAGATATACAGGCATATATTGAAGCCCCTTGGGCTCTTGTTAAACTTATTTTAATTTTTTAATAATAATATGTGCAGATAAAATCTTGTGTGTCATGGGATCCATTCTTTGTCACTATATAATTTATCGGAATACGAGTAAAACTGTTAAACTGGTATTAAAGAGTTGTGATTTTATGTTCTGTTGTTCGCCAAAATACATGTACTTTCAACAGATATTAAAGTTTAATGGATAATTTATAGCTTCATATACCAGTACTTGCACGTGTGCATTTTTAGCCCACCATCACCAGATGGTGGGCTGTTCAAATCGCTTTTTGTCCGTGGTCCGTCGTCCGTCAGTCGTCCGTCTGTCCGTAAACAATTTCTTGTTATCGCGATTTCTCAGGAACTACTGCATGGATCTTTCTCAAATTTGATACACAGGTTCCCCTTGGGGTCTAGTTGTGCAAGAAACCTTTTTTGGTCCGATTCCAAAATCCAATATGGCCACCAGGCCGCCATCTTGGATTTCCCCATGAAACCTTGTTATCGCGATTTCTCAGGAACTACTGCATGGATCTTATCTCAAATTTGGTACACAGGTTCCCCTTGGGGTCTAGTTGTGCAAGAAACCTTTTTTGGTCCGATTCGAAAATCCAATATGGCCACCACAGTGCTCACAAAACCCGGTCGACAACTCGCCAATGGCGACTAAAAAATGACAACTGGCGACTGAATTTTCTAGTCACTCGCCAATGTGTCGATTAAAAAATAGAGTAACTCGGCAAAGTGGCGAGTGAATTTTTGGTCAATGAAGTGTTTAGTCGCCAAAGTATTTTTGTGTTTAGTTTATCAGGCAGCGAAATCCAATCAGGCCTAAAATGTACAGGAAATAATGACAGAATAATGCCGACGATACAGATATGGGGAGGGGGGAAGCCTAGTCTATTTATAGAGACCACGTGGTCTGATGTAATATCCGTGCTCTTGAAATCATGCACAGGCGTGACACAATAAGATCACGTGCTCGCCCTAGAAAAGTTAATCCACGACCCGCTGACCGTTCTCAGCCAATGAAATCATCATAGTAAAAATTATAATAAACAAATTCTATGAAACAATCTTGGCGGGAATTTGCAAGTTCAAGGTCAAGAATGCGATTGTATGGCTGAAGCACGACATGTGCGTTTGGACTTCAGTGTCGCTTCTAAAACAATTGTAGTCCAGTAAAACCAGCTCAGTAAATTTATATGCTGAAAGACAAACGTCATGTGGTAAAAGTTTGCAGAGAAGAGTTTGGAACTTTTGTTTCACCTGACCCGACTTTTCATTCAAGCCATTTCGGATTTGCGTAACCGACACACAAATGATCGTTTCCTTCACGCAAAATTTCGAGGGTACACTGCAATATTTTTTTTTCTCTTTTATTTTTCAAACTAACACTGGATTATCATGTTGTTGGAAGACTGATTCGTCTGTCACTTTATTACATCGAAAGGTCGCTAGGGATTGGCGAGTGAATAAAACATTAAGTCGCCAATGTGGCGAGTAGATTTTTAGCCTCACTCGACAAATGGCGACCAACTGAAAACAAATTTTGTGACCCCTGCACCAGACAGCCATCTTGGATTTCCCCATGAAACCTTGTTATCGCGATTTCTTGGGAACTGCTGCATGGATCTTTCTCATATTTGGTACACAGGTTCCCCTTGGGGTCTAGTTGTGCAAGAAACCTTTTTTGGTCCGATTCGAAAATCCAATATGGCCACCAGGCAGCCATCTTGGATTTCCCCATGAAACCTTGTTATCGCGATTTCTCAGGAACTACTGCATGGATCTGTCTCAAATTTGGTACACAGGTTCCCCTTTGGGTCTAGTTGTGCAAGAAACCTTTTTTGGTCCGATTCGAAAATCCAATATGGCCACCAGGCCGCCATCTTAGATTTCCCCATGAAACCTTGTTATCGCGATTTCTCAGGAACTACTGCATGGATCTTTCTCAAATTTGGTACACAGGTTCCCCTTGGGGTGTAGTTGTGCAAGAAACCTTCTTTGGTCTGATTTGAAAATCCAATATGGCCACCAGACAGCCATCTTGGATTTCCCCATGAAACCTTGTTATCGCGATTTCTTGGGAACTACTGCATGGATCTTTCTCATATTTGGTACACAGGTTCCCCTTGGGGTCTAGTTTTGCAAGAAACCTTTTTTGGTCCGATTTGAAAATCCAATATGGCCACCAGGGAGCCATCTTGGATTTCCCCATGAAACCTTGTTATCGCGATTTCTCAGGAACTACTGCATGGATCTTTCTCAAATTTGGTACACAGGTTCCCCTTGGGGTCTAGTTGCGCAAGAAACCTTAATCCAATATGGCCACCAGGCAGCCATCTTGGATTTCCCCATGAAACCTTGTTATCGCGATTTCTCAGGAACTACTGCATGGATCTTTCTCAAATTTGGTACACAGGTTCCCCTTGGGGTCTAGTTGTGCAAGAAACCTTTTTTGTCCGATTCGAAAATCCAATATGGCCGCCAGGCAGCCATCTTGGATTCCCCATGAAACCTTGTTATCGC
>JAVTVY010002369.1:0-34040 GCA_036873755.1 Hanleya hanleyi
CGCAAGTGGAAACTGGAAATCTGCAGAACTTGAACGAAACGAGAAAGATCGTGATTAGATATATTACGCTCGTGCTATTATATTCGCACAAATATAGTTCTTTTTTTCATTTATTTCCTGTTTTCGTCTCCACTTCCTTGTCCTTCCCGCACGATATAGAATATAGTTCTGTTAATTGCCACAAATCAATCCTACACACCTAAGTTCCCCACCGGTGAAAACATTGTGTACCGGAGTGGTATGGTACCATACTGGTGACTGTGTCTTCACTGTAACGGTACCATGGCGTACCAGAGCGGTTCGTCGGTGCCGAGGGATGCTTTCCTGTAGAGTTAATTGAAGACAATGAATCTTTAAAGAAACTCTGCGATTGGCTAGATATTTTTTCTTCCCAGTATTCTTGCCCAGCCAATAAATATGCCGGATTTCCTTTCAAAAATTTGAATTGACCAATCAAATGTTGTAGAAGTAGAAGATATCCCGTGATGTACTGTTGTTTCTATAACACTCCATTGGCTTGCTTCGTCTTCATTCTTATATTATTGATCAACTACATGAATAGTCTGTCATATTAACTGAAGCATCTTCATCGCAGGTAAATAAACCGCATTCATATTCAAACTGTTCACACTTTCTTATTTATTTGTCTCCAGACAAAATGAATTGGATACTCCATGCAGCTTGTGAATGACCTAATATGGAACATGGCCAGTAGAATTCATATTGGACGAGATGGACTCTAATATTAGTTACTGAGTGTATTTTTGGGGGAGGGGGTATATTCGGTCACTTTGTGATAATTGTTTGTGCTTGGTCGACATAGTCTATCAGAGTCAAGACCTGTTCTTGTGAAAGAGAAATGGAAGCAGGGATCTTGGTATCTTATTAATTTATAATGCCAAACTCCGAACAGCGCAAGTCAGTTGAACGACTTTCGTCTAGGCTTCATGCACTGCCCGCAATTTAAATATCCTTAACACGCTCTCAACCTAGAGGTCACTTCGCCAATACAAACCTTCTTCTATCGCTGTAATAACCTCATTATTCATCAATAAAATATATCCGAAAATCTGTTCATTAATAAGCTAAATTGATTTCACTGCTAACGAGTTGATGCATAGATTTCTGTTTGTGTTTCGCATGAATATAGTCCATGCGTATGGAACTGCCATAGTGTGCGGTGCAATGGGTGCTATTACTAACTGTGTAGGGGTGACAGCTTTTCAGGCGATCACATGTCGACTGTAAGGCTTTGTCGCCGAACGCAAATCAAATCACCGTGTTCCAATGAATTATTCTAGATATGCTGAAGGTACATGTTGTTATGACAGTCTTTCTGGTATTTCGGGCTAATTAGCGAATAACAATGAACCTGCGGTTTATCACTCTGTATCCCTCCCCCCCCCCCTCGCTGTACTGTTTGGACGGTCCCCTTTTCAAACCAAGAATCGACCAAACAAAACGTCAGCGTCGCCAGTAGACTGTTTAAATCAGCTCCGGATAACACTCTCGGAACTGTGCTAGTGCATTCGGCTGTAGTCAGGGGTGTATTGGACCCCTGTAATGAGGAGGATATAATGCTACTAAACGTTCATATCAAGTCTGTCGAGCAAGATCATGCGCTTTATGGGACGAGAGAACGGGCGTGGATCCGACGCAAGGGTTTCTAAATAATTATTTGTATCTTTGACACAATTTCGGATTTCCATATTTTATCCTATAATTGTGCCATATTTCAAACAAGAATATATCTTTACATTATTCGGCTGCTTCAAATATATCACAAATACACGACTTTAGGATGTATTCACTCGTTGAACTAAACATTGGGGCAGTCAGAACACGACCAAGATAGAATTCGATTCGATATCGTCTCTGATTGTAAAGAGGCGATATGTCCCTTAACAATCATCTGCAAGTTATTCGGTTCTTTTCGGGTCTTTTTTGTGTGTAGGCCTACTGCAAAGTATAAACTCATTCTATACGAGAGATCCTGAAGGATCTTGGCGCCCACCATTGTCCGATAATTGTAAGCTAATGAGTAGAGGATCTTTTTGTCCATTGTTATTAAGAACAGACGATTGATTTGTAATTTTGTTTACAGAATTTCAAATCGGAGTGAAAAAGATCGAAAAAGGCCACTGAAAAACACCAAGATATAATCTAAGTTTCAGGAGTTTTAAGATTTCTCGAAACTTTACTTATGTCGGTTGCTATAATACAAGAGAAATGAGCAAAGTTAGTCTGAAAGTGAATATACATGTACGGAGGATCCTTCGCCTTTGTTTTGTAGTTTTTTATTTATTTATTTTTTTGCACGTGTCATCATTGGGTACTGGAAGCGAAGACCAATCTCTTTGACACTTCGGCATGAGCTATGAAATATACTTAAGATTTTATAATTAGGAACGAATGCTAATTCTGTTCTGTTTATTGGGTTATTTTGAGATATCTCTTTTAAGATACCATGCTCGAAAATAGTAAGATGGTACAATGCTTAATACTGAAGGGATCCGGTCCGCGCAGTAATGTTGAAACTTCAAAAGTGCCTGGATCCTGATTATCTCCCTAGGATCGCAACATGCAGTAGTCTACAGTTGTCGAGTTGTGACGTTGAGTCACAAGAGTGACATCCCTTCATGTAGCCGACCCGCCGGCAGATGAAAGGGTGGAGCAGTTCATTTGCTACTGCATGGACTAAAGAAAGCTGATTTAAAATTTGAAGAAATACATTTTAATTCCGAATTATTTGAACTCCTTGATATGGAAGGTGAAGGTACGGATATTCTCTATAGTCAATATATAGAATATGCCCCACCGTTTGATCCGTCGACTCTTGCGATGCAACGTCACATCTCGAGAATACCAAATTAATTTGGAGCGTAACTTGGATTTTGGAATCGGACCAAAAAAGGTATCTTGCACTACTAGGCCCCATGTGGGACCTGTGTACCAAATTTCAGAAAGATCCATGAAATATTTCCGAAGAATTCACGGTAACAATGTTTCAAGGGGGAATTCAAGATGGCCACCTTGTGGCCATATTGGATTTTCGATTCGGACCGAAAAAGGTACCTTGCACAACTAGACCCCAAGGGGAACCTGTGTACCAAATTTCAGAAAGATCCATGCAGTAGTTCCTGACAAATCGCGATAACAAGGTTTCATGGGGAAATCCAAGATGGCCGCCTGGTGGCCATATTGGATTTTCGAATCGGACCAGAAAAGGTATCTTGCACAACTAGACCCCAAGGGGAACCTGTGTACCAAATTTGAGAAAGATCCATGCAGTAGTTCCTGAGAAATCGCGATAACAAGGTTTCATGGGGAAATCCAAGATGGCTGCCTGGTGGCCATATTGGATTTCGGAATCGGACCAAAGAAGGTTTCTTGCACAACGAGATCCCAAGGGGAACCTGTGTACCAAATTTGAGAAAGATCCATGCAGTAGTTCCTGAGAAATCACGATAACAAGGTTTCATGGGGAAATCCAAGATGGCTGCCTGGTGGCCATATTGGATTTTCGAATCGGACCAAAAAAGGTGTCTTGCACAACTAGACCCCAAGGGGAACCTTTGTACCAAATTTGAGAAAGATCCATGCAGTAGTTCCTGAGAAATCGCGATAACAAGGTTTCATGGGGAAAACCAAGATGGCTGCCTGGTGGCCATATTGGATTTTCGACTCGGACCAAAAAAGGTTTCTTGCACAACTAGACCCAAAGGGGAACCTGTGTACCAAATTTGATAAAGATCCAGGAGGTAGTTCCTGAGAAATCGCGATAACAAGAATTGTTTACGGACTGACGGACTGACGCTGACTGACTGACGGACGACGGACGGACGACGGACCACGGACAAAAAGCGATTTGAACAGCCCACCATGTGGTGATGGTGGGCTAAAAATAGAAAAAAAGACCTTCGTTGATATTCTGATCTCTATCATGGAAGATGGCCATCTTGCAACGCGTGCTTACGTCAAAGCGAGGCACGGAGGCTCATGTCCTCGATAACCGAACGGACTTCTTTAGATGGGTCCTACTAATTACCACAACAGAGCACAAACACCCAATTGAACACAAAAGACTCCAAAATTTCCACAACGGACCCGCAACATACCACAGTGGACTCGAAATTACCACCACAGACCCAAATCATACCACAACGGATGCTAAAGGATCTCAATGGACTCCACATATACATTAGTATGATTATATTTCGAGTGTCTAATATCTTGGCATTATGGTGATTAGTAGGACCGCTTTCGACAACGAATTTGACGGTATCTTATTGTCCGTTGTGATGATTAGTAGGACCGAGAAAAGCAACGTCATCTTGAATATCTTTATCACAGTCAGGAGACTACTTTGTAAACTGTGAACATGATTTTAATAGAAATCTTTGCGCCAGAAGCCGTCCTTTGAGATACTGCCCTTGTGTTGCGTGTTTCTTCTGCCATGTTTGCTCTGGTCGTTTCCAATTCCCGTCCTTTCACTCTGGTCCACCTCAAAGCGTCTTCTTGTAGTTGGTCCATCTCTAAGCTTCTTCGCGTCGTTGCCTTGAGTGCGGACGAATATTTACTTGACACGATATGATGCGGCACCAGAGGAGTGGGTACAGACAGACCGAGTGGGTAGAGGCCGATGAGCCCATTGATGCAGATAATGACAAAGAGACCATTGAGAGTCTATCCAGTGATACTGATAGCCTGCCCACTGACAGTCCGGCTGAACGCTCGCTCGCAAATTGTTGGGCTACATCACAGGGAAAACTGAGTGAGGAAGAAGAGAAACCCACTTTTGGATATCGTATTGTGACAGCGACCAATAATACTCGCGCTGCGGCGATCGAGGATGCTGGGCAGTATAACTTGCAAGATGTTTACATCCAAATGCGCCCTTATATCGAGAAAACAGCTATGGCAATCTATGAACGCTGTAGCCTGTTGCAGCTTGAAATGAAGTGCGATCCACAGATAGGTCCACCATAAAATCCAAGCGTCAATTGAAAGGGGATATGGAGTTACCACCAACAAAAGCTTTGGAAAATGCGATTCAAATGGGAAAACAGCTGGTTCACTATAAATAACAATATCAATATCAATGTCCTGAACTGCCCGAATGCGATTAGAGATGAACTAGATCAAATGGACGGCCATTGAACATGATCAAGAGTGATCATGGCCGAAAGTTAATACAACACAAGGCCAATTTCTTAACGGACGGCTTCTGATTGGATGAGAGGAATCAATTCCATGGGATATTCAGACCCATCCGAGCTTCTGAGCTATTTCACCAGGGCGTTGTTGTGTTACGTCCATAAAAGCAAGCGTATTCCAAAGACGTACACAGTAGACGTTCAACCGTCAACATGGGTTATACATGTTTTGAGTGCGCATTCACGATATGATGCGACCCAGAAGAATTACATGGGATTGAAGACACCGAGGAGAAAGAAACTAATGCAGATGTTGATAGCATGATTATGAGAATCCACTGATACCGAAACAGAGACTGTTGAGTTTCTATTTATTAATACAGACAGCTCGACCTCAGATAGTCATACTACATCCCATGTGATGAGGAACCCACCTCTTCGGATCGTATTGTGATAGCATCTATCAATAAGCACACTGTGGTGATAGAGAACGCCGGATAGGACAACCTGCAGCAGACTTGCATCCAAATGCGCCCCTGCATCAGAAAAAAACTGCTATGCGATCTATGAACAGTATAGACTACTGCCGCTTTAAATGAAAGGTGACCCCATCCATTATGACGACCGAGGGTAACCTGGAAGAGGGTACGGGACCACCGCACATCGAGGCCCTACAAAATGCAATTAGAATGCGCAAACAGCCGTTAGAGTACATGTTGCCGTTACAGTATCATGGCTTGCCAGACGACGATTAGGGATACGTCTAACCCTTATGAAAATATACCACACTTTACCACAAAATACTACAGCAAACTTGTGGTAAAGTGAGGTATTTTGTAGTAAACTATAGATGAGGTATAGTATTTTGTGGTACTCTATAGTTACTACAATTTACTAGAGTGTCATGGTATTTACTACAGCAGTGCTTTAATATACTACAAAAACTAAAGCATACCACAACTCAAGTGTAGTATTTTGTGGTAATTTGTAGTTTCTACAGTTACTACAGTGTCAGTGTAGTATTTACTACAGCAGTGCTTTAATATACTACAAAAACCAAAGCATACTACAACTCAAGTGTAGTATTTTGTGGTAATTTCTAGTTTCTACAGTTTACTACAGTGTCAGTGTAGTATTTACTACAGCAGTGTTTTACTGTGAGACAGTGTTGTTGAGCTATACTACAAACTGCAACACATCTGTAGTATTTTGTGGTTTCTATAGTTTACTACAGTGTCAGTGTAGTATTCACTACAGCAGTGTTTTACGGTCCATACTTCATGTAAGAAAGCACGAGAGAGATATCCTCTCCTTATTGGCGTAAACGCCAATGGCATTCAACTTTAATAGGGTGGGTGGGTGGGTGGGTGGTGGTGGTTGGAGACCGTGATACATGGACATTGAACAAGGAGTATTTCTGTGACCGGCAGAATGAAGCGACAGAATGGCCGTATGCTGTCTGTTTTGGGGGAGACGTCAGAATGGCAGAATGAAAATCGTGGCCGTGTAGGCCTTCTTTTATTTTGGCGACGGCACTATGGCACAATGAAGCTCTCTCAATTTATCAAGTATTTACAAATAGGACTATTACTGTGGCCGGCAGAATGAAGCGGCAGAATGACCGTAGTCTCCCTTATTTGGGGAAGACGGCAGAATGGCACAATGAAAATTATGGCCTTGTACTCGTTTTTTTTTATCACGGC
The DNA here is from genome assembly GCA_036873755.1 of Hanleya hanleyi. Taxonomy (NCBI): domain Eukaryota; kingdom Metazoa; phylum Mollusca; class Polyplacophora; order Lepidopleurida; family Hanleyidae; genus Hanleya; species Hanleya hanleyi. Next base: position 6,860 of record JAVTVY010002369.1, read on the forward strand.
AGAATGTCTCAATTAAACTTTCTCAATTGATCAACTATTTAATTAGTCTTTTTTTTTATCACGGCAGAATGATCCAACCGATCCAATTCAACATTTCCAACTTATCATCTATTTAAAATATAAAAACTAGAAGGATTTCTCTTTTTTTTGGGGTGCACGGCACAATGTCACTTTCTCAATGTATCAAGTATTTCAAATACAAGGATTTCTGTGATCGGAAGAATGAAGTGACAGACTGACCGTACTCTTTGTTAATTTTTTTTAGACACAAAATGTGTCAATGTTACATACATATATGTAGGAGGATTTGACATCGATTGAAAAATGTAGGCCTACATATACAGCAAGGCTACCAAAGAGCTCGCCTGGTATTTCCTTCCGATATGTATTATTCTTTCCTTGCCATGCTTCATCCACTCCAGTTGTGTACCAATTCATAAACATCCCCTCCATCGTGAAATGATGGACAATGTGTATGGCATGTGTATGGCAAGTTTAGGCTCAATTGTTTTACTTAATTGGAAAGTAAAGCAGAGCCTGTGTTCAGTGATCCGTCAGTTCAGCTACTTGGATAGTTTCTTTGGTCGCTGTTCTATCTCTTAATCTGCATGCATGCGAGACCTTGGAAAGTAAAGCAGAGCCTGTGTACTGATCCGCGAGTTCAGCTGCTTGGGTTCTAAAACTTAAGTATTTTGTGGAAAATACGTCTCGTCACAAATTATGTAAAGATTAGTTGTAAAAATATTTATTGTTATATAAATATGCCGATTCTCTGCAAATGTTATCATTACCCGAACACATCCTCCAGTGCGGAGGCAAGGAGTAGGGGGAGGGGGCGGTGCGTCCCCCTGTCACCAGGTCTTAAATCCGAGAATGTCTCCTGATCAGTACTCCATTTCTGTGGAGTGTTTGTTGGCGGTTTCAAGTCATAAATCTTTAAGCCATCCGGAATGACCCGAATATTTCAGGGAACATATTTTCGAAGGATCTGGTCTTCTTGATGCTGTGTTTTGTATTGGTAATTTTGGTGCATCTTCCATGTAAGGATCATGAAATTGGCGAAGAGTGTCTTTTAGCGGCTTTTGAAACATTTCCATAAGGGGTCGGTGGTCGGGCTGAGAGTGGTAAATCACTTTGCCTGTCGGCCTATACTACTGCGGTAATGTATCTCTTCATAGAAACGGCGTTACGGCGTTTGGCAGTGTCAACCAGTGTTAGGGAGGAATGTATGTCAAGTCGAGTGTCAAAGCGGTGTTAGGGAGGAATGTACGTGAAGTCGAGTGTCAACCAGTGTTAGGGAGGAATGTATGTCAAGTCGAGTCGAGTGTCAAAGCGGTGTTAGGGAGGAATGTATTTGAAGTCGAATGTCAAAGCGGTGTTAGGGAGGAATGTATGTGAAGTCGACTGTCAAAGCAGTGTTAGGGAGGAATGTATGTGAAGTCGAGTGTCAAAGCGGTGTTAGGGAGGAATGTATGTCAGGTCGAGTGTCAAAGCGGGATTAGGACTTAGGGTAAGGTATGCTTCATAACTATCAGGTTTAGGGTCAGTTCAGCTATAGAAGTCAGATAATTTCTCCACCAAAGCGTAACTAGGGTAATGTCGAAGCTGGGTGTTAGGCATGAGTGTGCTTGAAGTTGACTTTCAAAGCACTGTTAGGAAGGAATATATCTGAAGTGCAGTGTCAAAGCGGTATTAGGGAAAAATGTACGTGCAATCGAGTGTCAAAGCTGTATTAGGGAGGAATGTATGTTTAGGTGAGTGTCAAAGCAGTGTCACGGAATGTATGTCAAGTCGAATGTCAAATTGTTGTTAGGGAGGAATGTACGTGGAGTCAAGTGTCAAAGCGGTGTTAGGGAGGAATGTATGTGAAGTCGAGTGTCAAAGCGATGTTAGGGAGGAATGTACGTCAAGTCGAGTGTCAAAGCGATGTTAGGGAGGAATGTACGTCAAGTCGAGTGTCAAAGCGGTGTTAGGGAGGAATGTACGTGAAGTCGAGTGTCAACCAGTGTTAGGGAGGAATGTATGTCACGTCGAGTGGCAAAGCGGTGTTAGGGAGGAATGTATGTGAAGTCGATTGTCAAAGTGGTGTTAGGGAGGAACGTATTTGAAGTTGAATGTCAAAGCGGTGTTAGGGAGGAATGTATGTGAAGTTGACTGTCAAAGCGGTGTTAGGGAGGAATGTATGTGAAGTCGAGTGTCAAAGCGTGTTAGGGAGGAATGTATGTAATGTTGAGTGTCAAAGCGGTATTAGGACTTAGGGTTAGGTATGCTTCATAACTATCAGGTTTAGGGTCATTTCAGCTATAGAAGTCAGATAATTTCTCCACCAAAGCGTAACTAGGGTAATGTCGAAGCTGGGCGTTCAGCATGAGTGTGCTTGAAATTGACTTTCAAAGCACTGTTAGGAAGGAATATATCTGAAGTGCAGTGTCAAAGCGGTATTAGGGAAAAATGTACGTGCAATCGAGTGTCAAAGCTGTATTAGGGAGGAATGTATGTTTAGGTGAGTGTCAAAGCAGTGTCACGGAATGTATGTCAAGTCGAATGTCAAATTGTTGTTTGGGAGAAATGTATGTGGAGTCAAGTGTCAAAGCGGTGTTAGGGAGGAATGTACGTCAAGTCGAGTGTCAAAGCGGTGTTAAGGAGGAATGTATGTCAAATCGAGTGTCAAAGCGGTGTTAGGGAGGAATGTACGTGAAGTCGAGTGTCAACCAGTGTTAGGGAGGAATGTATGTCAAGTCGAGTGGCAAAGCGGTGTTAGGGAGGAATGTATATGAAGTCGAGTGTCAAAGTGGTGTTAGGGAGGAATGTATTTGAAGTTGAATGTCAAAGCGGTGTTAGGGAGGAATGTATGCGAAGTTGAATGTCAAAGCGGTGTTAGGGATGAATGTATGTGAAGTCGAGTGTCAAAGCGGTGTTAGGAAGGAATGTATGTAATGTTGAGTGTCAAAGCGGTATTAGGACTTAGGGTTAGGTATGCTTCATAACTATCAGGTTTAGGGTCATTTCAGCTATAGAAGTCAGATAATTTCTCCACCAAAGCGTAACTAGGGTAATGTCGAAGCTGGGCGTTCAGCATGAGTGTGCTTGAAGTTGACTTTCAAAGCACTGTTAGGAAGGAATATATCTGAAGTGCAGTGTCAAAGCGGTGTTAGGGAAAAATGTATGTGGAGTCGAATGTCAAAGCAGTCTTAGGGTTGCATTGTACGTGAAGTCCAGTGTCAACCGGTGTTAGGGAGGAATGTATGTAAAGTCGAGTGTCAAAGCGGTGTTAGGGAGGAATGTACGTCAAGTCAAGTGTCAAAGCAGTGTTAGGGAGGAGTACGTCAAGTCAAGTGTCAAAGCGGTGTTAGGGAGGAATGTATGTCAGGTCGAGTGTCAAAGCGGGATTAGCACTTAGGGATAGGTATGCTTCATAACTATCACGTTTAGGGTCATTTCAGCTATAGAAGTACAGTGTCAAAGCAGTGTTAGGGAAAAATGTACGTTGAGTCGAATGTCAAAGCGGTGTTCGGGATGAATGTATGTGAAGTCGAGTGTGAAAGCGGAGTGAGGGAGTAATGTACATGAAGTCGACTGTCAAAGCGCTGTTAGGGAGGAATGTACGTCAAGTCGAGTATCAAAGCGGTGTTAGAGAGGAATGTACGTCAAGTCGACTGTCAAAGCGGTGTTAGGAAGGAATGTATGTCAGGTCGAGTGTCAAAGCGGGATTAGGACTTAGGGTTAGGTATGCTTCATAACTATCAGGGTTTGGGTCAGTTCAGCTATGGAAGTCAGATAATTTCTCCACCAAAGCGTAACTAGGGTAATGTTGAAGCTGGGTGTTAGGCATGAGTGTGCTTGAAGTTGACTTTCAAAGCACTGTTAGGAAGGAATATATCTGAAGTGCAGTGTCAAAGCGGTATTAGGGAAAAATGTACGTGCAATCGGGTGTCAAAGCTGTATTAGGGAGGAATGTATGTTTAGGTGAGTGTCAAAGCAGTGTCACGGAATGTATGTCAAGTCGAATGTCAAATTGTACCTTGTATAGTGTAATAGCTAATTATTTAGCAACTATCTCCAATTAGAAAGCAGGATTGGCTTTGATTGTGACGTTGCAAAGTGACGCTCTCAAGAAAAACATCTTCATTCTGATGCACTTCATTGTGACGTTGCAGGGTTAGGCTCACCCTTTCCTTCCATTCTGCCGGTTCAAAGTGCCGGCAGAAGAAAAGTCTCCGATTTTCCATTGTGCCGCTGCATTCTGCCGTAAAGAACTAAAGTGACTGTGTTTCATTGTGACGCTGCAGCGTCAGTACGAAAAAAGATGGTCTTAAATTTTTCATTGTGACGTGCCATTCTGCCGTACCGAGAAAAAGTAATGTTTCTGATGATCAATTAAACACTTTATTTCCTTCCATTCTGTCGCTTCAAAGTGCCGGCAGAAAGAAAGTCTTTCATTTTCCATTGTGCCGTTCCATTCTGTCGTAGAGGGAAAAAGTGATTGTGTTATGTGATGCTGAGAAGCAGGATTTACTTTGATTGTGACGTTGCAAAGTGACGCTCTGAAGAAAGACATGCTCATTCTGACGCACTTCATTGTGACGTTACAGGGTTAGGCTCACCCTTCCTTCCATTCTGCCGGTTCAAAGTGTCGGTAGAAGAAAATTCTCTCATCTTCCATTGTGTCGCTGCATTCTGCCGTAAAGAGGTAAAGGGACTGTCTTTCATTGTGACGTTGCAGCGTCGGTTCGAAAAAATATGGTCTTAAATTTTTCATTGTGTCGTTCCATTCTGCCGTACTGACAAAACAGGTACCTTGTATAGCAACTACCTCCAATTGGAAAGCAGGATTGGCTTTGATTGTGACGTTGCAAAGTGACGCTCTCAACAAAGACATCTTCATTCTGACGGACTTCATTGTGACGTTACAGGGTTAGGCTCAACCCTTCCTTTCATTCTGCCGGTTCAAAGTGCCGGCGGGCAGAAAGAGAGAGAGTCTTTCATTTTCCATTGTGCCGTTCCATTCTGCCGTAGAGGGAAGAAGTCATTGTGTTATATTGTGATGCTGGTAAGCAGGATTTGACTTTGATTGTGACGTTGCAAAGTGACGCTCTCAAGAAAGACATGTTCATTCTGATGCGCTTCATTGTCACGTTACAGGGTTAGGCTCACCCTTCTTTCCATTCTGCCGGTTCAAAGTGCCGGCAGAAGAAAACTCTCTGATTTTCCATTGTGCCGCTGCATTCTGCCGTACCGAGAAAAGGTCATGTTCCTGATGACAAATTGAAAAGTCAACTACATTTCCTTCCATTAAGAAGGTGCAAAGAGCGTTGACAAAGACAGAGCTGTACTCTGCTGTACAAAGGAACTACTTTGAACCACATTGTGTTTCATTAATATGGCACTTGTACGGCTGAAAATAAGAGAATGGTGCAGGTTTTCCAGTCTCTCTCGTGCTTCCTTACATGAAGTATCCACCTGTTTTACTGTACCGGTACTACGGAGTTGTTGAGATATGCTAAAAAAAAAAGCATACCACAACACAATTGTAGTATTTTGTGGTTTCTACAATATACTACAGTGCCAGTATAGCAGTGTTTTACTGTACTAAAGAATCATAACCACAACACAAGTGTAGTATTTTGGACCCTATATGATCCAGATCTTATAGGATTTGCAATTGTATATGATCATATACGATTCAATATCAGTTCACAACACCCAAGTAATGTTCTCCATATTTGGCTGCTCATAGTTGGAGAGAGAGATTTTGTACCACAAATCTCCAATCTGCTGCTCATGAGGCATCAAATATCAATTTTGGTAGTTTCATATGAAATTCATCTTAAATTTTAACTTGAATTTAATACAAACTCATGATTAATATTTTCAATAACTATACTATATTACGATTGAATTGAAGGATTAATTTTATTTTCATATTGTGTGAATATTCTATCGCTATGCTGATATTTGACTGTGAAGTATTTTGAAATGTCATTTAGGAAATGCTAATAAAAATTGACAAAAAAAATCTAATTGTCATCCATCATAGTTCGATATCCAAACAAATGCATGGTCACTGAAAACTAAATTTAAATATTCTAACTCAAATTGAATTCACTAATAATCTTCTTCTGAAATTTATTAAAATTGGAATAAATGTATGAAGTTTTGAATTTTTGATTGTTTTGAATTAAAGTTTAATGTGTGTTGTTGCATTCATAATTGTGTAATATGAGGAAAAAACAAAGAAAAAATATAGGTCGGTGTGCATTGTTTAGCTGTTGATACTGTTAAAAAGACGGACCCATGCTCCATTTGATAACCTAGAAAACAAAGGGAATAGCCCAGGTTTTGAATCCTATTCACAGAAAAAATATATAAATAGTATTTAACTTTTTCTTATATTCTAACTGTTTGAAGACAATCACAATGTCCATCAAAATTTATCAAATTGGATGAATGTTGCTGCACAAAATTCTCGGCTAGAAGACTTTTAAAGGAAATCCCTAGCTATCGCTTAATCTAACTGGCAAAAACTGCTGCAAAAAAAAAAAATCACCAGCAGACATCCCTTAAACCTTGATTGTCATCACTTCATTATGAAATATTTTTTGTTATCATTCAACTACTTGAACATTCTCATGAATTAATAAACTTCTGATCAGTTCAAATGGTTTCCCAATCTAAATGGTATTTACAAAATCTCTCTGCTCCAAATGGAGGGGAGGTAACTCTGCTTGTTGACACTAGGTGGCGCTGCACAGAGACAACAACGTTTTTTTTGCAGTTATTTAGCTGACTGGTTTTTTGAGGACAGTAACAGTCATATTTCTGATTATATATGGCTGATGGAACTGATTGATGGTAAGTACCTTTTGCAACTTGTAGGCTAAAATAGCATTCTAAAGTCTCCATTTGTTAAGTCCGGAATATTTTGGACTAGTTTAAAATATATTTTAGTTATATAAGTAACTTTGTCAGGTTTGTATATTACACTGTAAATACAACCACCAAAACATTATACTGCTTTGGAAAGATTTATTTATCTCACCGGTTTATGAAGAAAAGGTGGCTTGTTGGTTGATTTTCTCGTCTTCTCTAATCTATGGGTAGGATAGTTAGGCATGCCCAGTGTAATTAACCTTAGATATGAAATGTTGTCTAACATATATTTTAATGGCAGAGAATTGTATTTATTATGACATTTTCAATAGCTGCACAGACATGTATATTTTGTTCATTTAAATAACCGGTCCACCTCACAAGAATAGACCAGTTTGTCTTAGTGGTCCATTGTGTAAGGGATTAACCATGCTGGGTGACTCTTTGCACAGTTCAATGTGAGAAACCCAGAAGGGGATGTTTTTACAATCTCATTGTGTCATTTCCTGTACTGGTATATTTGTGAACATCTCTCTACCTTCAATAGTCAAGCCATTTCAGATGTTTACTTGAAAAAAATTGACATAACATATGAATGAATTGATAACAGTTGATTTGTGATTCTTTTAAGTCCTGGCTTTTATTTCATACTGTCTGTTTCACAGTCTGAGCTTCCTGTCCTGTCAAATTGCATCTCACCCACCATAATGAACAGTTTATCAATGATGTTTTTATTATGACGTTCACAGCTTCACTGTGGATTCTGGTGAAAGAGTACAAATACACTTACAACACAGCTTTGCCCAGTTCCGGGTAGGCCTAATGCACCAGTGGTGTGTTCCTGACACCCGAACTTGGGATGCCTTAATTTGTCGAGCTAAGGGCTGATCTATATGATATGACAAATTGTGGTTAGTATCATCCATTGTTCATCAACACTCCATCATATGCCTCTTACATATCAATATAAACATAAATTGGTCTTGTTGCCTAAGCTTCAATACGTGTTGTTGTACCCCATTTATGTACTTTTCAATTGTGATGGGGGCGGATGTAGGCCTACATGCTTTCGTCCAGTTTTACACATTATCAAGTCAAATGTCATTTATTAGAATTTCCAGGTTGTTTGGTTACTCAGATGTCCTGTTGATTGTTGATTACTTTATATGAATAAATAAATAAACAGTCCTATAAAATTATTTTTGGCCATGTCAGTGTTTCAAACACATTTTCGCATTGCTTATTTCAATATTTAAAGTTAGTACAGAATTGAGTTGAAAATTGTTGAATTTATTTTCAAAATAAATCACGATATGATATGCTAATAATTGTTTTCCCCACAGGAGATCACACAGCCTACAAAGAAGATGAACAAGACATTTCGTGATGCCCGGAAGAATGAGCCAAACAACATCCTTGAGAAGTTAAAAAAGCAGCGACAAGGAAAACTTCCCGTGGCACCTGTTCATGACGAGTCACATGATGTAAGTATAAATTCAACTATCATGATTATTCAGCTAAATCCCTAGGCTATTATCAAATAATTCATTATTTTGACTATTGAGATTTCTCATTAATTGTCTCATCTACATGTATTTTACTGATCCCTTTTAGATAACTATTTCTAACAATATTAATCAAAATTTCTCTCAATGTGGACAAAATATGTGCATGTGATGGGCATGTGATTTTGGTATTCTTCTTCTTTGTAGGATTCTAGTAGCCGAGCAGACCTGAGGGCTCTGCAGAAAGCAGTTGAAGAGCTGAGAGTGGAGAACCAGTCTCTGAAGTCAGAAAACAGGTCTTTGAAAGTCGCCTTATCTACATTTACTAGTAAGATTTTAAATTTGAGTATTTGCAAGTTTGCTAACCATTAAAATGCATATTAAAGGACACCGAATTTTAATGGATAACAAGCGATCACTTGTAAATAATCATTTAATGTAATTAATCTTAATAAATAATAATTTAATGAGATTTGAAAGTTTTAAATCATTGTTGATCCTTTGTCAACATGATTCTGCAATTTATGGCTATTAACATTCTGACTGAATATTATCAATCCAATTGTCAGTACACATTTTGTATCTTTTATTTCACAGAACTGTCATCTGTATTTGATGACATCAAGACCTCAGTGAAGACAATGAAGAAGGTGGCATCACGTCAGGCATGTCAGGCATAGACTCGCCCAGCAGAACCACGTCAGCTGCCGACAGCATCAACATCCGAACCCTTGCCCCATCATACGCCATCACCCTCATCACCAGATCCATCAACTGGATCATCCGATGATTTAATTGGAGAAAGAAGACATTCATTTCAATATTGGTAAGTATTTCTTACCCATCACAAGAACACAGTAGTAATCATAATATGGGTTCCTTCATAATAACTTAATTAAATTCAATTAACTGTAATCAAATGCCGTTGTCAACAAGTTCAAACTTGCAGTAATGTCCATTTGAAGTGTATACTAAATAATTTGCCAACTCAAATTTTTTCTTTCTTTTCTCCTTCCAGTTGAAACTCGTAGAGTATTCCCGACAAGAGAGAAGCGGACATCAAAGCCAGTATTCGCCTGAAGCTGAACAATTCTTCGAAGCAATTAAAGTAGTATTTTTACATTAACGAAGTGTTTGGACATTAACTGAGTGCATTTTATGATGTTGTATGGAGCGATTCAGTGCTAGTAGAATAAATATAGTATTATATAAGAAATGATTGTGTTATTTTTATTGTGTTATCAGGGCGTTGTCATTCTCTGAAATAGATTATTCTACAATGTTGTTCAGTATTGAGGATGTAATATAAATACCCAATCCAAAGTGAAGCTATCAATCTATAGTTTTCTACAATGTTGATCAGTATTGAGGATGTAATATAAATACCCAGTCCAAAGTGAAGCTATCAATCTATAGTTTTCTACAATGTTGTTCAGTATTGAGGATGTAATATAAATACCCAGTCCAAAGCTCAAAGTCCAAAGTGAAGCTATCAATCTATAGTTTTCTATCAAAATATATATTCTACTATTCTATAACGCCTTTGATTTCCATCAAAATCTATAATGCTATAGTGTTCTATATAAAGTAATGAAGCTATAGATACTATAAAATTGCATAGAGAGCTATAGTTAATTTATGGTAATCTATAGTTCATTTATAGTAAGCTATATTTAATTTGTAGTAAGCTATAGTTCATTTGTAGTAAGCTATAGTTCATTTGTAGTAAGCTATAATTCATTTGTAGTAAGCTATAGTTCATTTGTAGTAAGCTATAGTTCATCTGTAGTAAACTATAATTCATTTGTAGTAAGCTATATTTCATCTGTAGTAAACTATAATTCATTTTTAGTAAGCTATATTTCATCTGTAGTAAACTATAATTCATTTGTAGTAAGCTATAGCTCATTTGTAGTAAACTATAGTTCATTTGTAGTAAGCTATAGCTCATTTGTAGTAAGCTATAGTTAATTTGTAGTAAGCTATAGTTAATTTGTAGTAAGCTATAGTTAATTTGTAGTAAGCTATAGAATTTCAGCTGTAGTAAATCCGCAAAAGTACCACAAAATCGATAGTAATCTATAGATTTCAACTATAGATTTTTATGGTAAATTTTCATAAGGGAACGGACGCAGCCAATTTCCATACAAAGCTACGGCCCTACGGATCGTATATTTGCGCAGTGATGACGTCACTTGCAGCGCCACCAGGTGAGCACACATCCACACGGATGTCACTTGCGATGATGACGTCGCTTTCGTAAGGGTCAGGGGCCAGCAGTCAAAGCGTATGCATGTGATTGAACGGCTGACAATGCGTTAAGGCTTTACAATAGGGTGTAAAGGCGTTGACACTGTGTTCAGCAACGCCATAACCACCACCACCACTACGACCACCATCATCACCACCACCACTACGACCACCACTACCACAAACATCTACCATCACCACCACTTCCACCACCACAACAAGCATCCACCTCCGCATTTACTCACACACACCTCCACCACCTCCACACACAAGCACACACACAAACGTGCCAGTCATTGGTGCCCGCACTGCTGGGTCGAATCCCATCTGTGTCATGGGATTCCCCTTCTCTCGCTGCTTAGGTTATGTCGCTCCAATTGCTGTGCGTGGGGATTCCTCATTCTCGCTGCATGTAAATCTGTGCATTTAACCGTGAACAGCCTGAGACATAATCCGAAACTGCTCTTTCTCTTATACTGGATGGATTGCATATGCGCGTATTACCACCTGATAAGAGCTTTAACAGGATATCATACACGCCCCATTTGAACCACGGATGTTCCATCACTGCCCCAAAACGTTAAATAAAATGCCCTTTTTGTAATACTAACCGGATGCGCATGCGCAGATTGATGACATTTCCAATACACCCCACTCCAGTCGCCCGCCACCCCACAAGCGCTTCAATATGACACCCCGCACGACCCATTTTGACCAAGGATGGACCACCCCGACCCCAAAACGTCAACATAAGATTATTTTTTACTGCTGCCCGACTGCACATCCACAGATATACGACATTTCTACTACACATCAGCCCAGTCGGACTGTTCCCCAGAAATGCTTCTTTATGACATTCGGACACGGATGGTCCACCTCGGCACAAAACGTCCATTCAAATGCTCTTTCCCCACAATTCCCTGACCTGCTCATGCGCAGATTGATGGCAGTTCTACACACCAACACAGTCGGACTCTCCCCTAATCGTGCTTTTTAACTGACACCCCATACGACCCATTCAGACCAAGGATGGCCCATCTCTATCTCGAAACATCCATTCAAATACCCTTTTTTCTACGGCGCAAGCGCAGATAGACGGCATTTCCAGGACAAACCAGTCCTGTCGGACGCTCCTCCATGAATGCTTCAATATCACACCTTACTCCACCAATTCGGAACACGGTTGGTCCACCTAGACTCCAAAACGTCCACCCTATATCTGCCTATCAAGCGCTGTAAGAAATTCAGCCCATGATCTCGAGTCCCCTCTTATCGTATTCTGCAGCGTGAGACAGAAAAATGAGGTCCCACACTTTATACCGTAAAGAAGAACGTCCATGAGTGAACTACGTGCTGACGTATATGTCGGGGACTCTAGTATCTGAGGTATATCATGGTATTTTCAACCTTTCCTATTATGTAATAAGTCGTAGTCGAATGGATAACGTGCCGGTCTTTGGTGCCCGCATTGCTGGTTCGACTCCCACTCTCGTTGCATGTGTTGCTAGGCATGGGCATTTCCCTTCTCTCGCTGTATGTATGACTATAACCGTAACGGGGCAAGATATGGGTGACGCCGGACGTGACCGAAAATGACCTTTGACCCGGACGTGCCCGGAAGTGACCTTTGACTCTCACGTGACGTCCCCCGATGTGACGTCATCAGCCTCACAAAATAGCATCAAAAACACTAATGAATTTAACGGGTATATGACTACTATTGTCAAGCGGACATTCCGCGGGTGGACGACGGCAAGTGCGAATCTAACGCTCATTTAATAACATGGAAACGCTTCAATTCTAGGCTTCTGTGTCTTTTATTCTCTAAAGTGCTTTGAGCTTCAAACGAATATTTATAAAGTCAGTTTTTCTATTTGGTTGTCTATCCGCCTAAAACTACATTTTGCCATGTAAATATAGTATTCCCTCTCTAATTAGTGGCTTTAATCGTCAGGTTTTATAGATTCATCAGCAGAAATACTTTTAGTCAGACAGTCAAAGTATAGGTCGACATGCATCTAAGCATTCGATGACAATGATTCTTATTGACTGTCCATGGCACCTTATTGACTGTCCATGGCACCTTGCACAAGTTAACTCGACAAACCTAAGCCTAATCGACATTCAATTGAAAACCAGCTGCCCAATAAACTGCGTCATTCTAACGGTTAATATCAAGGACACGAGCTATTGTTCATGCTAGTATATACCAATTCGGCATGTTCGGGACGGGGATATCCATTGTATGTCACAACAGGGAACTCGGTCAATTAATATCAAAGGTCTCACTCATTGTAGAAGAGGACACCGAGCAGAGAAACACTTGAGTGAAAGGAGTCATGTTCCATATATCTTAAAAGTCATAAAAATCTTGTTTCCCAAAGTATCTACTGGTTGTATTCCCAACAGATACCAGCATTTTCTAATAATATAACAGTACGATACAGAGAAATTCGTCGTGGGTAAACATTGCATTCCTCGACTTGAATGCATAGGCCTGCCGATGCTTTTGGTGAGCTCGTTACAAATTGCTCCTTTCATACTACTATCCCGTGGCAAAGATGGACCGATGGACGCACGGCTCCTTAATTTGCTGATTGCGTGGAGATTAAGCCATTTGTTTTCCTGGTATTCACTCGTTCGTGTTTCATCGATCTATTAGTCAGCGATATCAGCTGATAACTTTCTTTGGCAATTTAAGGCTTAATCAGTCCCACTTGCTCAACACAAACATTGGATTATTTTCTTTCTCCAGAACGAACTGCTACATTAACAATCTATGTGGTGCTTTTAGAATATTTGTCCTTGGATTAAAGATCGAAGCTGTCAAAACACAATCCAGCTCCACACTTCAAATCTGCCCTTATCAAAACGAATCGCTGAATCAATGCCACAAGGGCAGTTTTTCTGAGATATAAATGACGTCATGAACTATTGTACTCGAACTTTCCAGCCAGGCTTGGCTCTGAACACGATTCCGTGAACAGCGGACTATAGCTTCAGGCTGAAGTTTGTTTCGTAGCAAATCACATTTCTCCGTATGCATGCTTTAACACAGGGATATATGATTTAGTTGTAATAAATGACAATTTTCAACTGAAAATTACGATAATACATATTCATTTTAATCTTAATGGTCATCTTCTTTCTCTGACGTACATCATGAGCGACCTACTGTGGCAGCTTGAATGACACAGAAAAGAAAAAATGGCTATGTATCGGTGGCGAAGTCATGGCCTCGTCATTTATTGGTTAACACAAATGGTGACAAGGTCATTTCATCGTAATTTATTGGTTACGTGGCCTGATGAGTGTAATGAGTGTAGATTTCAGGTCATCGCCATTTATTGTTGAAGACCAGGCCCTCCAACCAATAAATAGCTATGGCCATCACCAAATAATAGTGACGATGGAATATGGCAATGGTTCTGACTGATCACCATTATTGGTGAGGCTGTTATCGCCATTTTTGGTGATAGCTATCACCATTTTCCTGACTGTGCATTTGTATAAAAGTGTAGGGTGTTACTCTCATTGGCACAGTCCATTATCACTATCTGAAGATCAAACGACCAGAGTTGTTGCTAAATGTCTTCAATAGCATGTATGCAATGTGACGTGACCATGCCCAATGCATATTGGGAATTTAGTGTAATATCTCGCTTCATTGCGATTGAAAATGTGACGAAAGAAACCAGAAGCTTAGTGTAAGATCCCACGAATATGTTACCGATTCTGAATGTTAACCCTATCTGGTCTGGCCGATTTGGGGGTGTACCGCAGACTTCATTTTCTAAAAGACATTTCTTGGACGACTTTTCGAAGTTTTTATTGATGTTTTTCTTCGCAAAAACTGCATGATAAATAAGTAAATAATAATCTGATGTGAAATAAAATAGCTTTTGTCCACTTTTCCTCGCACAAAAGCATGAATTTTGAAGAAATTTGACGAAAACATCACTTTTTTGTATCCCACATGGTCGCCATTTTCACTTTGCCATGATCCTCTGCTTGGGTGTTATGCAAATAAGTTCAACATGACCCCAATATGATAAACCACAAAGTCATGGAGTGTCAAGTTTGTGTCTTTTCGAAGATGAGAGCAAAAAACCAACTTTGGGGGGCCAGCAGGTAGGGTTAACATATGCGTGGGGGATTTCCAATTTAGCTCAAGACAATGCTTCTATCCTGTTTTTCCCGAAAACGTGTGTTCTCACGCATCATATGGAATCCAAAATGCGTATCCTCAATGGCCTATTCGCATTTCTCGAGTTTCCTTTTTTTAAGTCTATCTGTCAGAACTGCGTGTACAGGTGGGCATGTTATTACGTATACTGTGACTCGGACAGAGCCAACTGGGAGGGACAATCATTTTCACTCGAAATCTTTGAAGCATATACAAATACCTTCAAGAACCGTTTTCGCTGAGCGATTATGTCGATTATTTCTACAACCATGCAGAAAAGGGCCTGATCAATATTCTCATGAGATACAATGGAGCACCACAAAAACTCCCCACATCTTGGGCATGTATATGGAGCATCGTTTCATTTTGCATATAAACAGCTACATGTAGGCAAATCTAATTAACGCAAAAGATATTTATCCGCGAAAAATCTGAGAATCGTTAAATTAAAAGCACAGTGAAAAAGAATTAATATTAGTATATCAACACTGCTTTACAGGGTTGAAGAATAAAAGTTCAGCTTTCACATATAAAACACCCAATGAGATTTGTCGTTTATCCTCCACTAAACCAGTGGAGAGACATTTGGTGAACTATCACATGGTATTATAATCATATAATAACACTCCTGATTCTGACAGGAATTGAAATATATATATAAATTCTAAAATTTCAGCAAATCAATTTCCACAGGCGACAGATCAATGGAATTTTCCACAAACGATTACGTCCTTTTGAAGTTTTCCTGATCCGTAGAAAGGGGATTTCCGGGGGATAGAGTGCCTCCTCCCCACCCCTTTCTCCCGTTTTTGTGAAAAGGTGCCCATTTAAGATTTAATATAATATTTATTTTTGGCAAATAAAATTGTTACATGGCGCTGAATCCACCTATACACCCCGTCTTCTCATAGGATCATGAACACATACAGTAACACTGACAGGTATTCAATAAGCAATCAGAGGACATTTTAACCTGCATATTTCCCATTTTCGTTGATTTTAGAGTGGAATCAGAGGGGATCATGCGTAAGGTTCTGACGAGCTGCATTAAATAAAAGAACAAATCTTCTGCACGCCTCACACAGTGAATAGAAAAAAAGAGGTGGGACTCTCTTTGGGTTAAATGACCTGAGCACTGTTAACCCTACCTGGCCTGGGGGAGGACACTTTCCTCCCCCCTGTTGGTTTTCTGCTCCTATCTCAGGAACGACAAATAATTGAGAACTGATGCTCTGTGACGTATCATATTGGGGTCATTTTGAGCCTATTTGCATAAACCCGAGCAGAGGATCATGGGTAAATACAAAATGGCGGCCATGTGTCAGATTTCTTACAAATTTGTGCTTTTCTGAATGGAAAAGTGGGTAAAACATATATTACTTCGTATCAGATTATCATTTACTGATTTATCATGCAGTTTTTGCGAAGGAAACGCTTAAATAAAAAAATAAAAAAAATTGACCGAAAAATCGGTCAAAAAATGTCATTTTTAAAGTTGACGTCAATGTCATTTTTGAAGATGATGTCACTATGACGTCATCATGGCGGTCATCTTGGAATTTCATTCATTTTCTAGTAGAGCTTGACCCAAAGATATAGTGTGGTAAGTTTCAGCCCCTAGCCTCACCCCTCCACGCCCCCCCCCAGGCTGCGGTACACCCCAAATAGCCCATGCCAGGTAGGGTTAAGGCGTACTCTCATTTGCATAGTCCACTATCGTTTATGTGTACATGCAGCATAGCATGAACTGCAGATCTGACTAGGGAGATGCTTTATCTGTAGCTTTATCCCATCACCTCTATCATGGTTCCTCTGACAAATCCACATACAGATCTGCATTATGGAGGATGCTTTATCCCATCACCTCTATCATGGTTCGTCTGACAAATCCACATACAGATCTGCATTATGGAGGATGCTTTATCCCATCACCTCTATCATGGTTCGTCTGACAAATCCACATACAGATCTGCATTATGGAGGATGCTTTATCCCATCACCTCTATCATGGTTCGTCTGACAAATCCACATACAGATCTGCATTATGGAGGATGCTTTATCCCATCACCTCTATCATGGTTCGTCTGACAAATCCGCATACAGATCTGCATTATGGAGGATGCTTTATCCCATCACCTCTATCATGGTTCGTCTGACAAATCCGCATACAGATCTGCATTATGGAGGATGCTTTATCCAAAGATTAACTGGCCCGAGTTGCTTCTATTTGCCTTCAACTTCCTATTAACATTATTCTACCGTTTTGTGAAAACGATTCTAGTTGGCAAACAGACGTGTACAGTTGGGCACTGGAATTTAATTAGTGTGACTCTGAAAGAGCCATCTGGACAGGACAATCTTTTTCCCTGGAGAGCTTTGAAGATCTGTACGCATATACAAACAGCATTTAAGAACCATTTTCGATGAACATGCATACAGTGTCAATGCACTAACGTTATTTATTGCCAGTATAAGGTGTCGAATATTTACCCAGCCCAACAGAAAAAAAGACAAGATCAATATTCTCTTAGACATAGTCGCGGTACCACGTATGGAGTCATGTTCTATTTTATATACTTGACGAAACATTTGTATTGCAAATTTCTTCAGTATCACATGGCACTGTGACTAAACGTCAAGTAGGGTAGGCATTAGGACTCCGATGCACACTGAAATCCCCCCGCCCCAATTTGAAATCCTGCCTACATTAAGATGGGCACAGCCCAAGTCAGAATCACCAGTGATTTTCGTCAAAATTCACCAGAAATTTTCATCAAAAGTAGTTCAGCTCAGAACTTGCTGGTAACAGTCCCCTAATGCACCTTCATGCAAAAAATCAAGATTCTAATGTCGACGGTTCTACTTATTTTGCCGACGAAAGGATTCGGATGGACTCACTCATTCATTGACTACCGGACAATTTGCAAATGGTAGCCTACTTCGTAGGAATATTGATTATTTCTCCAGGTGAGATTACTTTGGTACGAGTAATACATGTTTGTATATGTGCAATTTTAGCCTTCAAAATCTTAATAGTAAGGACAAAATTTTCACCTGCACTCTAACCTGGCAATCAACACTTACGTCACACCAACACTGTCATCGTCACACCAACACTGTCATCGTCACACCAACACTGTCATCGTCACACCAACACTGTCATCGTCACACCAACACTTTCATCGTCACACCAACACTGTCATCGTCACACCAACACTGTCATCGTCACACCAACACTGTCATCGCCACCCTATCGCTTTTATTCTCTTAGTATATTTCTTCTGTTTTATAAGTTAAACCGTTTGTTTCTGGCAAATATTGATCATGGAAATTCGAAATTTGGCATGGTTATTCTGAACTAGGTCAAGAAAAAAGCAGTGCCTTCGTTTTCGTTAAGTGGTTCTGGCTGCTGAGATATTAATGTTCAAAGAGTGGTCATCGCATTTTATTGTGTTCAATTGAAAACACATAAAATTCCACAGGAAAAGATCTGGGACGAATTTTGAAAAAATGAAACACGTATATTTGAAGGGTTGTTCTCTCAGCGAAGTTAACAATTGAATGGAAAATTTGGAACTTCTCGAAAAATAAATGTTTTTGATAATGGAGGATCATTTTCGATGATGCATTTAAATTGAAATCCATAATCAATACATTCACATATTTATAATCTCAGATAAATTTGCTTTCCAATAATATATATCTATATGGAGTTTGTGCAGAGTTTAACCAATAATATATATCTATATGGAGTTTGTGCAGAGTTTAACTAATAATATATATCTATATGGAGTTTGTGAAGAGTTTAACCAATAATATATATCTATATGGAGTTTGTGCAGAGTTTAACCAATAATATATATCTATATGGAGTTTGTGCAGAGTTTAACCAATAATATATATCTATATGGAGTTTGTGCAGATTTTAACCCATAATATATATCTATATGGAGTTTGTGCAGTGTTTAACCAATAATATATATCTATATGGAGTTTGTGCAGAGTTTAACCAATAATATATATCTATATGGAGTTTGTGCAGAGTTTAACCAATAATATATATCTACATGGAGTTTGTGCAGAGTTTAACCAATAATATATATCTATATGGAGTTTGTGCAGAGTTTAACCAATAATATATATCTATATGGAGTTTGTGCAGAGTTTAACCAATAATATATATCTATATGGAGTTTGTGCAGAGTTTAACCAATAATATATATCTATATGGAGTTTGTGCAGAGTTTAACCAATAACAAGGCAAATTTCAGAGGGTGTGCCAAAATCCGCTCGATAATGCAAGCCATTAACTAACTTAACTTGCCTCGATGCAGAAATCAAAGAATATTATCCAATCGGAGTTATCACATATATATATATCGTAACTGTTTGCTGAAACATGTTTATTCACAAAAAAAATCTGCGAATCGATACATTAATTAAAAACTCTCTGAAATAATACATTCAGAATGTTTCAACTCCAATCGCACACCAATGTAAAACGTTCAATGGGATTTTCGTTTTGAGAATTACACGAGTTAATCTGACATCATTTAAACATCAATTCACAAACTTGAATTTCGCAATCCAACTGCCGCCAGTCTGCTCAACTTGAACAAGTTTCCGCTCCTCAAGCACAACAGAGAAATTTCCCCCGGTATATACGCATGTAAGACCTTGTTTTGGAAAATGTCCTTCTAGTATCTAGTAATTTCAGGGCAAAAATACCCATCAGATCAAGGGAGAAGTGTGTCCTTGTTGTTCGACTTTTAAACAAACTCGTTGAAGGTTACAGGTTGCAGAACCTACACGTAAACGGTGTCAAACTCGATCACATTCTGAATTTCAATTTAAACTCAAGCATGCCCCCATACCATGAGTTTATACGAATCGCGTTTAATGCCCGTGAGTTCTATCAGCAAAATCTTTTCTTGAAACCTCTCCGGAAATCATCAGATATGAAAGCGTACAAAATCGGATTTAAGCAACTATGCATATACATGAGACAATATGAGAAAATGTGAAGGTATGCCAGTGGTATGGACAATGGCACCTCTGTGACGTCACGGATTAAAGAGTGGACATGAAACGGGAACCAACAGACAAAGAACATTGTGACCAGAGTAATAGCTAAGGTGGTAACTTTCTTGCGCTGTCGCCAACGAATACCATTGCCCTTGTCTTTGGAACCGTACGTCCGCAGAGATCGTTGGACATTCAAATGTGATAAAATGATGTAATATATGATGACTAGAAAGCACACGGGAATAATATATCCGTAGACAAAGAGACTAACCGTTTTTATCTTGATCACTTTAGCGTCGGCGTCAAGCAGGCAGTACGTCACAGTTGCATTATCCACTGTTTGGATAGTAAAGGTGTTGTAGAAATAGATGTTCGGTATGCCAACTAAAGAAGCAATGATCCAAATAGTGCTGCATATAAAAACCGCGTATCTCTGCGTGCGTATCTGTTTAGACCTGATGGGCCATAACGTGCCATACAGGCGATCAGCACTTAGCCCGACCAAAGTAAAAACACTGTTTAATCCGTTCACATACTCGAAATAGTAAACCGATTTACACCAGGCCTCGCCGAATGGCCACGTGTTCAATGCCGGGGCGACTGCGAAGAAAGGCAACGAAATTACCAAGAAGGAGATGTCGGCAATAGCTAGGCTAAATATGAAGATGTACGTGGCTTTTTGTCGCATGTGTTTCTCACAAAGAACTGTTATAATCACTAACAGATTTCCCAGAATTCCTAAAATCACGATAAAACAATAAATTACGATCATCGTCGTCCTAGCATTTTTCTGAAAACTCAAGAACTCCGAGACGTTGACGATGCTGTCGTATATTTCGTTCGAAGTGTTGATTCGTCCCGTCTCGTAAATGTAGAAGCTAATCCGTTTGACCATTTTACTGATATTGATGTGGAACTCGAAAGAGATCGGAAACTGTCACATATTGACCTTCCGATTGCCGTTATGAAGATATATTATAGTACTGTCTGTTTTACTCGATCACAGCTAGGGATTGTGTGGAGTTCAGTCTCGACCGATTGGTCACCTGGCTAGCGCCATTTGGATCCACTGTGTCATCGGCTCACTGTTTACGGACTTCAGGATCCCCCAAATCAATGTGTCCCATGTGACCGGTGACGTAGCGGAGCCTCGTTCTCGATCTCAAAAGTGTGTGCTATTCAGTAGACTTTCGTAAGCCTAAGCAAACTGTTCATCAGTTTAGTTCATGTAGTAGGGCAGTGTACGGGGTGAGAGCCTTTCTTCTTGATCGTATGTCCCGTTCACTTCTGTATGTGATAGCCAGACCTTTGTCCTCGTTCTCAGGTTAAAGCATAGCTAGGTGACAGTAGCCTGGAGGGTTGAACTGAGACGGTTGTAGAAATAGTTCTCATGGAATCTCTGTCGTTCCTATATGCCACTCATGACAGACACTTGTGTATTCATGCGTTTCGATAGATCTATAGGATTGCCCAATCGTCGCTGTTCAAATGGAGAACATCATAAAGATATGCAAAATATCCAAGCTGCACAGCAAATCACAAATAATCGTTCATTTGTTGCTCCGTTGCTATTGTTGTTCGAATATTCGAATAACCTGAAAATACAAATGTATCAAATTTAAATATCCTGGAAGCCCACAAAACCTGTATTTGCAAACAAATGAGCATTGATGTCAGCTGAGAACGGAGAGCGAACCTAGAATATCCCTCATCAACATCTAAACATTCATCTGTCTGACGGAGAAAACTCCAACTTACATTTGATGCTCAGCCTATCTACAATTCGGATTTGACCTTTTCTCCTATCTTTTAATTTCAATCTCTTATACATGTCGTGAAAATATAAGCAGAGAAATTGACAATTCACCTTGTCAATATTTTTCATATTTTTCTCAAATTTTTGACTGAACCCATTGAGTCCCATTGTAATCGACGTTTATATTCTTAGATTCGCTCATTCATACAATGACTTATATGAAAAGATAACATAGTCAAACTATCTGATTGCTTGGCTAGGCTCTTTCTCAAGTAGTACTGCGATATCAGGCTATTATTTAGGGTTTTATCTTGCTATTTTGCACCTAAAATGTAACGAAACCCCTTAAACAAATTTTAATGATCGATCATATTGGCCCGGTGATCAGGTATCAGAAGTATTGGCCCGGTGATCAGGTATCAGGAGTATTGGCACGGTGATCAGGTATCAGGAGTATTGGCCCGGTGATCAGATATCAGGAGTATTGGCCCGGTGATCAGGTATCAGGAGTATTGGCCCGGTGATCAGGTATCAGGAGTATTGGCACGGTGATCAGGTATCAGGAGTATTGGCACGGTGACCAGGTATCAGGAGTATTGGCCCGGTGATCAGGTATCAGGAGTATTGGCCCGGTGTAAAGGAACATAATTTCCTGTAAGAAAGAATCTCACGTTCCCATCTTTTAACCCAGTCAAGACAATTTTCCTGATTTGCAGCTCAGGTAAAACATATTTTCCTAAGAGACATATATGAAAATGGACATTATTTCCTTTAACACCTGAAACAAATGCCTATGAGACTTAACTTTGCATGTGTCAAATCTGTTCTGGCGGAGGTGGATACTCTCCTCCCACACACCAACGGCAAGTCTTTTGGGTTTTTTCTGGTGCTGCGAAGTGCAGGATAGTTGAGAGCTGAAACTCTATGACGTAATTAATGTGCCTAGCGTATTGGAGTAATTTAAAAATCTTATGACTAACTTTATGGTCAAGGCATCATGACTACTTCATCATGGAAGTCATGAGGGTATAACTGGTAAATTGTGTTTTGCTGTTTTTCGGCAAAATTTCCACGAAAGTGTCAAGGCTATGTTGTTCACATCAATTACATATTTTCTAATTTACAGTGCTGTGATTTTGCAGAAAGAATTGCACAAATAAAACTTTCGAAAATCGAACAAAAGTGGCTTTTTGGAAAACGAAGTCATTATGTGATTTCATAAGAGCAGCCATCTTGGATTTGCAATTACATTTTCTGGGGGTGCGGAAATCTTCCTACGCTTATAAACAGCTTGTGTCACTTACGTCCCTACTCTCCTTGTTCTCCGTCTGATTCACATAGCATAGTTTGCGCTTCTTGGCCGTTAGGGTGCGCTTTATCTGGTAATCCAATCACCGTGCTCTTATACCTCGGAGATAACCAGATTCCTCATATTAACCACGATTGGCTAACTACTTCACGTGATCGAAATTACGTCACATCCACATTCTCAACGTAAGTGGAAGCCTTGTCAGAATTTTGACAGCGAAACTCCCTCTTACATCATCGCTCCAAGAAACTTTTCTCGTCTTATTAACAGTCAAAAGTTATCCAAACATAGAAAGTAATCCAATAATCTATTGACCCAGAAATAAAAATAATTAGTGCTGTTTTGCCGTTTATTATTATTTTTGCCGTTAACGAACGTTTGACAAGGGAGACAACTCATATTGCTTCGTTTCACAGTGGATTGTGAAGAAATAGTTCAATAGTTTCTCGCGTTTTTTCACACAGTTATCACTCAATAGATGTCATATACATCGGCTAGTTCAGTATTGTTACCGAGAGACTAATCTGTGCACCTTAGCGCCGTCATTTGACGGAAACAGTTGATGACGACTGACCAGAAGATCACAGAGAGGAAAGGTGACGGAAGCCCGGATGTTGGTTGCCGGAATAAAAAAAGCGGACCGAGACTCTTCCGTAAGAGTGATATTCATTGGCCATTAGCGGTTGGCCTGTGCAGAGCGCCCCCTAACGACCAGGAGGTGCGAAATATGCGGGGGAACAAGGAGAGTAGGGACGTAAGTGACACAAGCTGTCTATTAGCGTAGATTCTTCCATGACAATACCAGTTTTTCCACATCATATAATGATCATGATATATGGACTCAACAAATGCAATTAAAAGAGCCCAGTGAAGAAACATACACAATTGTACATGGAACCAATAAGGGATAGTGATTAATGAAATATCAGAACTTCTCGACGGCGCACATGCTTTCGGTACACATATTTTTGTTCCATTCTCCAATAGCATAGACCCGATTCGCAGCCCTCGCTATACATTTACTACATTTGTGTTACTTCCGACTCCCTCTATTACTTATTCAATCTTTGTCAAACTAATTTCCCATGAATAATTAATTCATAATTAACCGTGACATGTTATATAAATAAATCACAAGTATTAGTATAAAAGTGACGTGAAAGATAGGTATAACTCTACTTACTCTGTATCGGAGACGGTTATATGAACAGGCCTATCAATAGCTAATAGCGACGAAGCAAGCTTACATTTCTACAGAATTAACGTTGAACAGCTGAGTCGTCGTCGAGTATTTTTACGCTGCTGTTCGGTTACCCCGGAATCCCGCGAGATAATTCCTCATCATTAGACTTTGATTGCGCACGGCTTGAACTGGATTGTATTGGCTGAGCATACACGCACGCAATCACTTCAGGAACATCGATACATCTTCGTCAGCCCACAACTAAAGGTAAACTTTGATCTGCTAACATGGACGCATGTTCCTCAGTCCTCCATTATTGCCATAGGGAATGCAACCTCGTGATCAAACACTTTGTTGTTGTTGTTGTTCTTGTTGATGTTGTCGTTGTTGTGTTGTTGTTGCTGTTGTTGAAAGAGATTAAGAAATATACGATTAATTAGCAATATTCATCAAGTATTCTTCTTTATTCCTGTTCCCTGTAAAATACACTACAGGTACACTTCATTGTTCGGTTTTATATTGAACGTATTTGGTTAGCAAATACAACCAAATTAGCAGAACCGATTATCTGTGTTCTGCCGTGAGGAATCTGAAGAAACCATTTTGTTTCTACATTTCACCCTATTAGTGTAAACACCGAGAACACAGCATACGTCTCGTAGTTAAGCAACATAAATCGGGTAATACAACTCAAGCTTGTAAGCAACACAAGAAGTGTTAAACTTAATAATAATGTCTGAAATTAAATTGGGACACAAAATTGTTGTCGAGACAATCAAAAGTCTAGCAGTACTAGTAGCAGTGGAAAGAGCCCAAATCTTCGAAAGTATAAATCTTCCATGGCAGAGTTTCCTGTCCGTCGAGACAGAAAGGATCCAAAGTACAACTCGGTGCAAATGCGAGACATCGTCTTGCCAAGCAACAAAACCTTCGATACGGTATCTGTGCAACGTTTTACCACTAAAAATAGCTGTTTACTGAATACTCGAGTGTAAGCGGTATATCTCTAAGAAATGACAGCAAATGCCCTCCACCACATCTCGCGATGTCTCGTATATATTCCTTACGTAAACATTACGTGTGATGATACTCAAGCTGTTTATATATCTCTTGAGAAACAGTCGAAAGACAGACGCGTGTGAAAAATTCTCTCCAACAACAATTGTATATAATATAACGGAACTAATAACCGGTATTTTCAAAGTACATTCATCTACTTATATTGTTTCCGCAAAAGTATGTTCCCCAAGCTCCAGTGGGTACGTTTCTATAGTCAAAACTCCTTTGTATTTGTAGATTGATCAAATTTGTTCCATAAGCTGTCATGAAGCAATTTATTGGTAGGATTTTCTCTTCGAATAAATATGAAATATGAAATACGAATACTCAATCCAAAATTATATTTCCACATAGTATATAAAGGAGTTCTTCGCATTAGAATGAACCAGATTTGGTTCTGGTTTGGGTGTATATTACAAGAGAAAATTATGACTAACTCATGTACAATAAGAAAATTCAGCTGAAAGGCAGCTGAATGGCAGTTCAAGTTATAAGGTACACCATATGCCACTTAGTTATTTGTTTTGTGGATAACTAGGGCACTCAGATCACAGGCTTATATTTAGGGGAGGAGGTCGTGAGAGGAGCAAACAGGGTCAAGGGAGGAGTAATAAGGGCCAAGGGGTAAAAAGAAAACAAGGTAAAGAGAAGAGTAATAAGGGTTAGATGATGAGAAACAGGATTAACCGAGTAGTAATAAGGGTCAATGAGTAGCAACGGGGTCAAAGGAGGAGTAATAGCGATCAAGAGGTGAGTAATAAGGGTTAGAGGACGAGAAACAGGGCTAACCGAGTAGTAATATGGGTCAGGGGAAGCGAAAACTGGCCCAAGAGATGAGTAATAAGGGTTAAAGAAAAAGAAACAGGGTTAACCGAGTAGAAATAAGGGTCAAGGGGGGAGCAACGGTGTCAGGGGAGGAGTAATAGGGATCAAAGGAGAAGCAAGCAAGATCAAGAGATGAAACATAAGGGGAAAATGAGGAGAAGCGGGGTTAAGCGAAGAGTAATGCGGTTTAAGGGAGAGGAACCAGGATCATCGAGGGGTAATAAGAGTCAAGGGAGGAACACACAGAATCAATGAAGGCGTAATAAGGAGATAAGGGAGGAGAAAACAGGGTCCGCGGCGAAGCAGATAAGTCAAGTGAGAGACAAATAGGGTCAAGAGATGAGCTAAAACGGTCAAGGGAGGAGCAAGCCTGATCAAGAGAGGCCAAGGAAAGAGTGACAAGTCTCAAGGCATGAGCATATAGAGGCAAAGGAGGAGTAATAAAGGTGAAGGGAGAGCCAAACAAAGTCGAGAGAAGAGTGATAAGGGTCAAAGGAGGAGCAAACAGCACAAAGGATTCAAAGGAGTAATAAGGATCAAAGGGCAAAAAATAAAATGGTAAAGCAAGGAGCAAACAGGGTCAACGGAGGAGCAAACAGGGTCAAGCGAGGAAAAGAGGAACAGAAAAGTCAAGAAGTGGGTAAACAGAGTCAAAGGCGTTTCAGGGGAGGAGAAAACAAGGCCAAGAGAGGAGTAATAATGGTCGATGGAAGAGGAAGATGGTCAACGGAGGAGCAGAAAAGTTAAGGGAGGGACAAACAGGATCAAGGGATGAGTAAACTTGATGCGAAGGAGCACAAATGGTCAACGGAGGAGCAGAAAAGTAAAGTGAGGCAATTATTGTCAAGGAAGGAATAATAAGGATCAGGGGGTAAGCAAACAAAGTCAAGGGAGGAGTAATAGGAGTCAAGACAAGAGCAAACAGGGTCAAGGGAAGAGTAATAAAGGTCAAGGAATGAGCAAACAGGGTCCAGGAAGGAGTAATTTGGTTCAAGGAAGGAGGAAACAAGGTTACGGGAGAAGTAAGGCCAAAGCAAGAGAGAACAGAATCAAGGGAGCAGTAATAAATTCTAAGGGAGGAGCAAACAGGTTCAAGAGAGGAGTAATAAGAGTCAAGGCAAGAGCAAACAGGGTCACGGAAGTGTAATCAGTTCTAAGGGAAAAGCAGAGTCAAGAGGGGAGTAATAAGGACAAAGTGAGGAGCAAACAAGGT